>JASFAX010001651.1:0-49628 GCA_030737875.1 Allium sativum | reverse complement strand
CATTCATCTCGGTATGAATTTTTTTTAATCTTTTTCACTACATTCAAGTTTGTACCAAAAAGTTGCAAGAGTTCGATATAAAGAAATGAATCTATATAAAAAAAAAAAATCTCCAACATCCCCAAACTTTAGGAATATTCGAGCTTGAGATGAAACTTTTCATGCTTTACAAAGAGTTATCTAGTCTTTTATGAAAGACTAAGTTGACATTTAACAACCACAAAAGAAAAAATAACCAATATTACAACCAAATATACAAAGATAATTACATTCAATTTTGTAAGACCATGTATGTTCTCATAATTTCAACACTTCCTAATTAATTTATGCATACAACATGCATAATTTTAAAAGAAAATACCCTTTCAATCTATGTCATCCTCCAATAACGCATACTACACTCAAAACGTATGCACTTAAATAATTTTAATTTTTTCATGCATTAAACTATCCATCCTCTCATATGATATGTCCATCTGTAAACTGTAACGCATAAATCCTCTTAATAGTACAACATATATTATCAATCCATCAAATATATACATAAAAAAATATCTCCATAAAATTATCATAATTAACTTGATTATCATACAAAAATAATCTTCTTAACTTCAACAGATAAACTCCATGGTTAAAAAAAAATTCAAAAAAGAAACATAGATAGTAGATATTTGAAATTCATTTACAACTAATAATATCTTAAAAAAATTAGTAAACAAGAAGGTACAATGAATTTAATAAATGCATGCTTATTACATATATTCTCATTTAAACATGAAAGCTATAGTCTAGATTTACTCTAAATATTAGAGAAGATAACCCTATTAGGAAATAAAAAGTTTTACATGTTATATAATAAAACAATTTCAGCATTTAATTCTTAGTGAGGCAATAATTTGCAGGTTTTTATTGTTGAAACTTAAAAACATCAATCAAATAGCCAATAGGGTTGACTCAATTTAGTTAGTAGTTCAGACTACGAGATTAAAAATCACAAATTCAATCTTCAGGATCGGCACTTATTGACATTACTGAAATATGTCAAGAAATAACATCAATTAAATATGCACCCAAACAATCATCCTCTCTGCATTCCTAATTTTCAAATCCTACATTTGAAGCAAAAATGAGGAACTAATAAATGCCATCTTTAACTTTTCTCATAAATAATGCAACCATTCATTTCCTACGACTATGAAAATAGTGATAATTAGTCACCTATATGATATGGGTTAATGTTTCTTTCAAGATATAAAATTGAATAAAGTTCATGTTTATTTAAAAAAGATTTCTTTTTTCCTCAAATACATATGGTTGTCATTTATTAATTGTATGGTAAAAAAATTAATGCAGTGAACAAGCAAGTTGCATTACTTACATACATGAAAAAGAAAACGGATGTTTCATTGCACTATTTTTTAAATTCATGTACTAATTTTCAATTAGATTGACATTAAATGATTAATTAACATTAACATCATTCATCTTCATCTTCTAAAATCTTCGCTTATAAATCATATTCATCAACACACTAGCTCTACTCATGTGGAACAACTAAAAGCATCTAAATTTTTAAGGAGCAAACTTATGTACATCTATTAAGTGCAATTGTTATAGTACCTAGTACTAGTATTAATATTATTAGGACAAACTTTTGAAATAGACCTCTCAAAAAAGCTTACTTGACAAATATGTTTGATTATAAACTTATTATGAAAATAAGCTTGTTACTGGTTCATATGCCTTATACTTACACATTCTGTAAATGCGTATGTACAAATACGTACGTGTGCATTTACAGAATGCGCAAAGACAAATTTTTTTTTATATAGACATTATCGTGCATTCTGTAAATGCGCGCGTACATATTTTTTACATGCGCATTTACAGAACGCGCAAGCATAAGACACGTGAATTAAAAACAAGTCTTTTTCAGAATTCTACTCTAAAAATTTATCATTATTATTTAAAATTGGTACTTGTATACAAGTCCTAGGTAGTAAACAACATATTACTGAAATATGTCAAGAAATAACATCAATTAAATATGCATCCAAACAATCATCCTCTCTGCATTCCCAATTTTCAAATCCTACATTTGAAGCGAAAATGAGGAACTAATAAATGCCATCTTTAACTTTTCTCATAAATAATGCAACCATTCATTTCCTACTACTATGAAAATAGTGATAATTAGTCATGTATATAATATGGGTTAATGTTTCTTTCAAGATATAAAATTGAATAAAATTCATGTTTATTTAAAAAAGATTTCATTTTTCCTCAAATACACATGGTTATCATTTATTAATTGTATGATAAAAAATTAATGCATTGGACAAGCAAGTTGCATTACTTACATACATGAAAAAGAAAATGGATGTTTCATTGCACTATTTTTTAAATTCATGTATTAATTTTCAATTAGATTGACATTAAATGATTAATTAACATTAACATCATTCATCTTCATCTTCTAAAATCTTCACTTATAAATCATATTCATCAACACACTAGCTCTACTCATGTGGAACCGTTGGGGTTTTGTGCGCAACGGAAGTTTTGACAAAACACCCAAAAACAAAAATGAATCTTTTTCACCCAATCACTTGAAGATGAATGTGATTGAATAACAAACAACAACACAAAAAAATATCGGAAATATGAACACACGATATTTCACCCAACCACCCTCTTTATTGATTCACCAAAATATTGTTTACAACCGATCTCAACTATCGTTAAACAAACACAACTTGAATCAATAACCTTATTGAGAAATAGGTAGAGAATATCTAATGGCTAAAAAATTTGAGGAGAAAGATAATGAAGAACAACGGCAAATTTTTCCACCACATAATGAAGATATCATGTAGGCCTTTTATAGAGTAACTTGTCACCCAAATTATCCTCATATATATCAAATATATCCTCATATATCTCAAATATATCTATTTGGATAAGCACCAAATAATCTTTGCCTTCACTTTCAAATATCCCATAAAAGTAGCAACAAATATCTCCACCAAAAATGGATCCACATAGAAAATTTGTTGCCTACAATTGTGATTTGCGTATCACAAATCTCAACACTCCACCTTGATACCAAATCACAACATCTCCTCCACTCAACACTAGCCAACTTAGCTCTCACTTTCAACCTTCTTTTCTCAATTAACATCATTACAAACCTCCACCATCGCCCACAAATGGTGCACCTCCCTCATCGTGCATCACGCCAATAGCGATCTTCAAAAGCGTTTGTAATACCACAAAGACCTCCATCTTGTCTTTGTGGATTTCACAACTCGACATCCGTCTTCCGCTTGACATGATCTCTTCATCTCTGGGATCCCTCGAACATCATCAACATCTAGACCCTTTTCGATACCATGATCCTCCACCTTAAGACCATCAACAGTGACCATATTAACCTCTCCACCTTGCTGTGGACTAGGTTCTTCAACCGTCACCCGCCTTCCACTGTTGACCACTGAACCGACCAAACTATATAGGTTCCCCTCCTCCAAAACTCCTCGCATCATCACACGACCACCCTTCTTCACTCTCAAAACTCCACCTCGAGTCTCATAAGTGCAACCGCGACGATCTAACTGACCGAGAGATATGAGGTTATGCGAACAAGTGGGTATGTGCCTCACACCGGCAACTTCTCTCTCCACTCCATCATGCATCCGAAATCTAACAGCTCCAACTCCACAAATTGGTAGCTCTACTCCAGTGGCCGTCTTTATCATGCCAACACTCTTCTCATACGAAGAAAAACTTTTCACATCTCGACATATGTGAAAACTGGCTCCTGAATCCATCTTCCAAGGCTCCACAACATTAAGTAGGACATCGCATGAAGAATTGCCTTCGGTACCTTCAGCAAAGCCTGCCTGTGCCTCATCACTATTATTATCACCTTGCGCCTTCTTCTTCTTCATATCTCGTATATATGAATAGCAATCATTGCGCTTGTGGCCTTTCTTACCACAATAATGACAAAAGATAGCACCTTTCTTTTTCCTTGTATCTTTACCTGAGTCCCTTGCTACCATCGCCTCAGTTTGAACCGATTTCAACTCCGACCCTTTTCTCCTTAGCTCCTCATTCAAAAGACTGCTTCGAACCGTTTCCAAAGAGATAGTTCCATTAGCATTGGAATTACTCAATGAAACAACCAAAGTCTCCCAGCTTTCCGAAAGAGAACTCATCAACAAAAGAGCCTGCAACTCATCATCAAAATTGACCTTCATGTTTGCCAATTGATTGATGACATCCTGAAACTCGTTCAAATGCTCTGCAACAGATTTCTCCTCGTCCAATCGAAGTTGCACCAACTTTCAAACCAGAAAAGCCTTGGTTGTAGCACTCTTTGACTCATACAGCGATACTAATTTGTCTCACAATGCCTTTGCGGATTCACAACTAGCCACATGGTGGAAAACAGAATCATCCAAATATTGGCGAATCAACGCAATCGCCTTTTTGTCCATTTTCTTCCACTTTCCCTCATCCATATTCGAGGGTTTCTCCTCATTTCCATCAATGGGATCATGCAAATCATTGAGATATAGAACGTCCTCCATCTTCGGCTTCCATATACCCCAATTCCTCCCATTCAAAATAGCCATCTTCGACAACGTCATCATCTCCGACATCAAAAAATCAATTTTTTTCAAACAAAAAATCAATTTTTTTTTCAATCCAACAAACACTCCAAGCTATGCGGTGATCTGAGCTCTGATACCAACTGTTGGGGTTTTGTGCGCAGCGGAAATTTTGACAAAACACCCAAAAACAAAATGAATCTTTTTCACCCAATCACTTGAAGATGAATGTGATTGAATAACAAACAACAACACAAAAAAATATCGGAAATATGAACACACGATATTCCACTCAACCACCCTCTTTATTGATTCACCAAAATATTGTTTACAACCGATCTCAACTATCGTTAAACAAACACAACTTGAATCAATAACCTTATTGAGAAATAGGTAGAAAATATCTAATGGCTAAAAAATTTGAGGAGAAAGATAATGAAGAACAATGGCAAATTTTTCCACCACATAATGAAGATATCATGTAGGCCTTTTATAGAGTAACTTGTCACCCAAATTATCCTCATATATATCAAATATATCCTCATATATCTCAAATATATCTATTTGGATAAGCACCAAATAATCCTTGCCTTCACTTTCAAATATCTCATAAAAGTAGCAACAAATATCTCCACCAAAAATGGATCCACATAGAAAATTTGTTGCCTACAATTGTGATTTGCGTATCACAAATCTCAACAGGAACAACTAAAAATATCTAAATTTTTAAGGAGCAAACTTATGTACATCTATTAAGTGCAATTGTTATAGTATTAGTACTTGCACTAGTACTATTATTAATATTATTAGGACAAACTTTTGAAATAGGCCTCTCAAAAAAGCTTACTTGACAAATATGCTTGATTATAAACTTATTATGAAAATAAGCTTGTTACTGATTCAGATGCCTTATACTTACGCATTCTGTAAATGCGCATGTACAAATATGTACACGTGCATTTACAGAATGCACAAGGACAAAAAAAAGTTCATAGACATTTTTGTGCATTCTGTAAATGCGCACGTACATATTTGTACATGCGCATTTACAGAATGCGCAAGCATAAGACACATGAATTAAAAACATGCCTATATTCACAATAAGTTTCCAATGAAGCCTATTTTTGAAATAAGTCTTTTTCAGAATTCTACTCTAAAAATTTATCATTATTATTTAAAATTGGTACTTGTATACAAGTCCTAGGTAGTAAACAACATATTACTGAAATATGTCAAGAAATAACATCAATTAAATATGCATCCAAACAATCATCCTCTTTGCATTCCCAATTTTCAAATCCTACGTTTGAAGCAAAAATGAGGAACTAATAAATGCCATCTTTAACTTTTCTCATAAATAATGCAACCATTCATTTCCTACGACTATGAAAATAGTGATAATTAGTCACCTATATAATATGGGTTAATATTTCTTTCAAGATATAAAATTGAATAAAATTCACGTTTATTTAAAAATGATTTCTTTTTTCCTCAAATACACATGGTTATCATTTATTAATTGTATGATAAAAAAATTAATGCATTGGACAAGCAAGTTGCATTCTTACATACATGAAAAAGAAAACGGATGTTTCCTTGCACTATTTTTTAAATTCATGTATTAATTTTCAATTAGATTGACATTAAATGATTAATTAACATTAACATCATTCATCTTCATCTTCTAAAATCTTCACTTGTAAATCATATTCATCAACACACTAGCTCTACTCATGTGGAACAACTAAATGCATCTAAATTTTTAAAGAGCAAACATATGTACATCTACTAAGTGCAATTGTTATAGTACTAGTACTTGTATTAGTATTATTAAAACAAACTTTTGAAATAGGCCTCTCAAAAAAGCTTACTTGACAAATATGCTTGATTATAAACTTATTATGAAAATAAGTTATTTACTAGTTCAGATGCCTTAGACTTGCACATTCTGTAAATGCGCATGTACAAATATGTACGCGTGCATTTACCATATGCGCAAGGACAAATATTTCTTTTTTTTTCATAGACAGTTTTGTGCATTCTGTAAATGCGTGCGTACAAATTTGTACATGCGTATTTACAGAATGCGCAAGCATAAGACACGTGAATTAAAAACATTCCTATATTCACAATAAGTTTCCAATGAAGCCTATTTTTGAAATAAGTCTTTTTCAGAATTCTACTCTAAAAATGTATCATTATTATTTGAAATTGGTACTTGTATACAAGTCTTAGGTAGAAAACAACATATTACTTGTCAACGTTGTCAATGTCCGTTCGAATCACGCTACACAAGTTTCGAACTCATGACTTCGTACACCAATGTCTAAACGTTTAACCACTTGGACAACGACGCTTGTCATTTATATTACTATTTAAATAATAACATTATTAACTTGCGTTTACCATATAAACATATGATGATAAAATAAAGTAAGTCTATTATATTTTTGGGTTTGTCTATTCACCCCCCGAAATTTACTCTTACCACCCCATGAAATAAAAAAAATAAGTCTCCCTCCTTTTTTTACTCTTCCCACCCCGTTATTACCCAAACTGCCCCTTCCTTTTCAAATACATCAATCTCTTTCCCACCCGATTTCCAAAACTCTAAAGTCCAAAACAAACAAAAAAGCATTCTAGCAGCAAGACGATGAAAAGAGGGAGAAAAACCAGTTGCTAATATTAGAAGTTTTATATTGCAAATATGAATGTCTGTTTATGATGAATAGCAATGTCAATTTAGTACTTCAAATATGAATCTCTTTGCCGGAATTGCAAATGAAAAGCCAGTAGCTAATATTTTCCAAGACGTGTACTGTTTAATACTATGAATGGCTAAGTATCCTTCTGCCTGTTGGTTTAAAAATACCTAATTTTCTGCATTCCCTGAAATGTGCGTTGTTTTATTTGTTACAAGCTAGAGGATTGCGTGGGTTAAAATGTTTCCAAGTTCAGAACGGGCGTGGATATTACCTGATCCATGCTGGAATTGAACATGGTTAACCAGTTGTCCACGCTGCATAGCGACATTTATATAAAGTTTCAACGCATGAAATGAACGTGGTTAACCGGTTGTCCATATAGCTATCTAAAAAATTATTACAGGGTAAGATTGGTATTGAAATTTTGAAATGTTGACCGGGGTGGGAAGAGTAAATACTGAGGTGGAAATAGAGGACCCATATATCTTTATGCCAATATTAAAAAAGAAACATCATGTGCATGTAAACCACCTTATTTATCAATTCAATTGTCTCCAAAACCTAATTAAACCAATAAAGAACAGCATACAAACCAATTCATAATCGGTTTTTTCTTACAATAATTTTTCTCAAAGGTGAAGAAAAGTATTAATCAAGAATATGGGGATCTATCGCTCTATATTCATAAAAAATATCATGTGGAAAGTTATTTCACGATTCAAACAACTCCATATTTGATTATCTTATAACCAAATTATCATTTTTGGTTATAGTCCATTACCTTAGGCTGGTCCTCGACGCGCGCACGCACACGCACACGCACACACGCACGTGCACACACACACACACACACACACATACACATACACACACACACACACACACACATATATATATATATGGAAAAATCTATTTAGTCACAAAATCGTAACACAAATTTTAATACAAGCAATCTTAACCACTAGATTTTCCCTGAATTCCACCTTCCACATAAATACAAATAAATCCTACGGTCCAGAGCTTGTGTCTCTAATTATGTGTTTAATTTTGTGTCCCTATAGCCGCTTCTTATATATATGTTTGTGTACACACACACACATTCCTGTGATAATAAAAAGTTAGCCTTAGATCCCTTTTGATTTTCTTTTATAAGTTACAATCTTATTTTCTCATAAATAAGATGAAATACAATGGCGTATTTAGGTAATTTTACCAATTGAAATATGTGCTCGTAGGGGATATCCCAATAACTCATAACCGTCACAATACACGTCGTAGCAGCCATGTTTAAATCTTTGGAAACGGAAGAAGTAAAAGAGAAAAAAATTCAGAAAAGAAATTTGAAGATAACTTCTAAAATGAAATAATGTAAAAACAAAGTAAATATAAAAAAAAAGGGATGTGTCTCTTATTTCCACTAAAATCATATGTATCAAAAATTCATTTATGAACCTGTGGTCAACCAAGCAAACAAATATTTAATAATATAGATGAATTTAAATTGAAATACTTACCAAATTTACTACAGTGCGAGCTTTTCTTCTCTACATGTCACGCTATCACAAGAACACCTTAATGGTCTGTCTTTACTCTAAAAACCTAAATAGTTTAACGTTCATGAACGACGTGTCAGTTTTGCTTTTAAATTGTTAGAAATTTAAAGTAGAAATAGTTAAAGCAATCGATAAAACATTGTTGTGTCATGGACAAATCATCGTCTTGAATGCGAAATTTTTTTTAATTCGTTGGACTCGGTTCAATTCAGGCATGAAGTTGGTTGTCTATGTGATTCAGGTGTAAAGTTGAATTTTGGTCAAATTTTTATTGATTAAAGAGTGGTCCTCTTTAAAAGGCATATAATGGATATTTCATTACTATTGCTAAAATTTAGGATGTGTTTTTGGATTTCAATTTTGATTAGAATTTCTATATTTGTTCAATTCGTGTTGGGAAAACATTTTTTTCTAACCAGAATCACTTCATGAACGGATCCGTGTAAGTGACCATTTACCTTCGTGTCCATGACACTTTGAACATTGTTAAACTTTCACCGAAAAATTCTACCATGGATTGTAAAATATTTCCATATTAAAAGACAAGGGTTATAAAGAAATGAATATTAATTGAAATAATTTAAGCCTTTTAATAAAAAACAAATTCAAACGCTCCATTTTAAGTCGACTGATTGATTTTTCTATGGTTTAAACAAAGGTCGTTTTCTGATGGATTATGAAAAGTGATTAGTATTGAAACAATTCCAACATTTTCTAAACACAATGATGCCACTGACTATAATATAAAAGGAAATAAATAAATATTGATAGAATGCTAATTTTGGTAGGAAAAAAGCAGTTTATATTCATTTTCTTTCTTATATTTCATCTTTTACAGGCATTTCCAAGCACAGCGTGGCATTGGGATAATATTCTATTTAAAAAAAGGAAAAGACAAAGATGGTGATTAATGAGCTCATCTTAATGAGAAAAATGCATAATTCTTTCTTAGCTAAATAGGACAATTTTTAAGTGATACAAATTTTACTATTTATTATCAGTAAGCTTTTAGTTAAGGTTTATTTATAGCTTCATGTGGTTTACTTTTTGAAATTGTACATTATATGTTCTGTATGGATACCATGACCATTTTTTAAGCTCATATGGCATATTATCATATTATGTATACCTTATTAAATTACCACACCTTATCTCATTACATTTCGAAATATTTTTGACTTTTTTAATTTTATTTTGCAGCTCATATATGCACTTAATCCCCATTATTATTGTACAGCAACCAAAAAAAGAATTTAGCAGTTGCATATTTTTGGTAGAACTTGCAACAGGATTTATATGCATGTTACTGCTTAATATACTTCCATCAATCTCTGTAGATTGCTCATTAAATGGGAATGACAACAACATACCATTGCATTGTTTAGGCAATGAAATAAATGCTGAGTTAAAATGAAAAATTGTATTCTGAATTTAGTTGATTTTGACATTCATTTTCTGCATGCATACATGTTTATACATGGCTGAGAAGTCATTCTATATATTATAGAGCAGTTCGTCAAACAACCATACATGTTTATACATTGAAGCTTTTCCACTTAAAGCTTGGCATCGCCACATTATAAAGCCACTGAATTAGCGTCTTTTGAAAGTTCACATGTTATTTTTTTGTTAAGTAATATTTATATTTCTGTATCGTTCTGTTTATAACAATTTTCACATGTAAATTCATACTTATAATTGTTTTGCCAGGTGTTAATCAACATGGAAATCCAATAAAAGCAGAATCATGGCTGGAATTTCAATGCTGACATAAGAACTTAGTCTTTCTTCCATATTGGTATCATTTACATTATTTTCACAATCAATTCTTTCAATTTTAGCTTTGCATGGCAATGGTAATTTATTTCAGGAACATATCAAACTTGCCCTTTATAGTCACATAATGAAACAATATTTTTCTTTATGATCTTCAGGTTCATGAAAAATAATGATGATCTAATTTTATTGTGCAATTTATTTAGTGTTATACTTAAAATTGAAAGGATATACATATGCCTTTATGTTTGTGACATAAGGTTTTAGCTCAGTTTTTAACTTGGAACAGTAAAAAATTTAGAATGAACCATAATACTATAAAAATTACAAAATATGATCTTTAAATTAATGATTTAAATTGATGCTTTACATCTAGATTTTTTTTTCATATTTCAGCATTGCAATGACATCTGGGGCCAGCATTAATGCAATGTCGTTCTCATTAAGAACTCCCTGATATGCTGACATGGTTATGCACATGGAAATTTAAGCTTTGTTTTTATAACCTCTGTAGAATATCATTAGATATCTGGGAAGTATACGAATATCGCGATAAAATAGACATACTTTCGGAATAATAATTAAAAAAATTAGTTTTCAATTCTTGCATGGTTATCTTTATTGCCTATTCATTTTAAAAAAATGGTTATTGCTACTTTTAACTCAGCTTCTTCGGATTCTATATTCTTTCCTACATGCTTATTAGGTTCATAGATTTCCATTTTCAACTTCAGTTGAAAATTTGTTTTTTCGGAAAATGTAATTTGGAATAATGTACTTGACTGATGCAGCTTCTTTATCCCTTATTTGATTGTCTGTTTTGACTAAAATTGTGGTAGCCCAACCTCTGAATTTTTTTTCAATTATCAACAATAGTTTTGTCCCTACTGTCTCGATATCTATTTGTTTCAAACACCTACAAAAACTATTTGTTTTATTATAATTATGCATGGGCATCCCATGAGAGTATGAGAAAGTGAATGTCTCAGTACTTCCAAATGTATGATTATTGTTATTTATTTCAGTTTTTAACATTTTTTTTTTATTGAATTATGCTGAAATATAAATATATGTGGTGTTTTTTCAAAGTTTTTCTTACTTTCATTATTTTTCCTTTCTTTCGTGTAGGTTCAAACAGGTCTTTCTGCACTGGAAGATGCAATGCATGCAGGATATGAAGATTACAAGGTATGATATGATACAAACTGCAGAATCACTTTGTTTACCATGTAATTATAGACTTAATTGTTATCGTTACGTTGCATATAACGGAGGGTTAGAACTGATCATGACCTGGCAAACCTGGGTAGTTATATTTTTTCAATCAGAAAATTGAAAATGAAGCCAAACTCCGTTTGTGTGTAACTAAATCATGATACAAATGCAGATTCTACAGTCTGAACCGCCTCACAATTTTGTCACTTTCACCTGGAACAACCGCCACTCCATCATTGGCTAATGGCATCAGCATGTGGATATGTATAGAGTAACTGGTGATGATTGGGATAAACGGGATGATGTGGCGGCTCATTTCAATGTGGCCAGGTAGAATCCTTAATTTACTCATTTTCTATGAATTCATTCTCTTATGAAATTTTGTTGTCGTAATCATGTTAATTGTATGAAATGCTAAAATGACAAGAAAGAATAGTCATAAAGCTACCTGTTTTCCTTCTCTGATATATTTTCCTATTCTTTTCTCTTGCATTTTTCTGCTTTTTAAGATCGTGTACCTTTTTTTGGCCTCTGTTAGTTTGATTTTTAAAATTTAATAATATTATTTGTACTTGCATGTGAATCAGAGATTTTGCTGCTGCACGTAAAATTGGGGCTCCATGTTTGCATAGAAAATCATGGTCTGATCTATACATGTTACCACTCGGTTGGTTAATTGATCCAGGTACATTATCAAATAGGTGTGTTACTAAATCTCTACAGAAGGGCTATTACTGGAAGATTTTTTATTCATGTAATGTATTTTGTAAATATACTAGAATAATAGTACTCAGATAAAGGTCTTATGAAGTAAGTACTTATTTTGTAATGAAGTAAATGGGATTAATATTGTTTTTGATGTTCACATCACCAGTATATGGTACATTTGTTTTATATTAGAAGTATTAATTGCCGGAAAACAAACAACATTTTTATCTTTCTTCAAACCATCATACACCACTTACTTTCAGCTGATATTGCATGCATAACACTTTTCCTTCCAAAATTGCTCCTTTTCCCTCTAAAATGCCACTAGACAAATAAAAAATCGAATAATGCAAGATTTTCTATTTAAGATGAATGTTTCAGTTTATGACGAAGACGAGCATGTATAAGAGTTTTGGCCGTTGTGAAAAAACTTTTAAGATGAATGTTTCAATATGCAAGATTTTTATTTTTTGCTCATGTTACATCACATGTCGAATGCATGAAAAAACTTTTTACCATCAATTTAAATCATTATTGAAAATAAATATTTGAAAGCTAATACATTATAACTTCACAATAATAATTTTTATTATTGATGCGTTAGCATGTAATCATTCACTTACAATTCTTTATATGTGTATTTCTAAAAATATAAATATAAAATTATATTTTTTTTTCAACCGTGCATTTGCATGTGACTAACCTAGTTTTTGAAATAAGTCTTTTTCAGAATTCTACTCTAAAAATTTATCATTATTATTTAAAATTGGTACTTGTATACAAGTCCTAGGTAGTAAACAACATATTACTGAAATATGTCAAGAAATAACATCAATTAAATATGCATCCAAACAATCATCCTCTTTGCATTCCCAATTTTCAAATCCTACGTTTGAAGCAAAAATGAGGAACTAATGAATGCCACCTTTAACTTTTCTCATAAATAATGCAACCATTCATTTCCTACGACTATGAAAATAGTGATAATTAGTCACCTATATAATATGGGTTAATATTTCTTTCAAGATATAAAATTGAATAAAATTCATGTTTATTTAAAAATGATTTCTTTTTTCCTCAAATACACATGGTTATCATTTATTAATTGTATGATAAAAAATTTAATGCATTGGACAAGCAAGTTGCATTCTTACGTACATGAAAAAGAAAACGGATGTTTCCTTGCACTATTTTTTAAATTCATGTATTAATTTTCAATTAGATTGACATTAAATGATTAATTAACATTAACATCATTCATCTTCATCTTCTAAAATCTTCACTTATAAATCATATTCATCAACACACTAGCTCTACTCATGTGGAACAACTAAATGCATCTAATTTTTTAAAGAGCAAACATATGTACATCTACTAAGTGCAATTGTTATAGTACTAGTACTTGTATTAGTATTATTAAGACAAACTTTTGAAATAGACCTCTCAAAAAAGCTTACTTGACAAATATGCTTGATTATAAACTTATTATGAAAATAAGCTACTTACCAGTTCAGATGCCTTAGACTTGCGCATTCTGTAAATGCGCATGTACAAATATGTACGCGTGCATTTACAGAATGCACAAGGAAAAAATATTTCTTTTTTTTATAGACATTTTTGTGCATTCTGTAAATGCGTGCGTACAAATTTGTACATCCGCATTTACAGAATGCGCAAGCATAAGTCATGCAATATTTAACATTCAAATATAAAAATGGGTAATTTACGTCAAAGGAATAGCTTGCATATTAATAATATGAGCCTTCATGAATTAATAATATATGCATGCACGGTTATGTATATACAGATAAATACATTTGCAAAAAAGTTACAAATATATTAATTTATCATAAATAATACATATAATTAGAAACATATGTATAAAATGCTTTAGATTTTGAAATACGACGGTTAACCATCTCAGATGGTTGCGGTAATAGTTACTAGAATTTACAACCATCAACGGTTAATGTTACGGTTGGTGGTAATAATGACGGTTATCTTATAATATTTTTTTCTCAAAGGTAAAGAAAAGTATTAATCAAAACTTGGGGATCTATTGCTCTATATTCATCAAAAACATCATGTAGAAAGTTATTTCAGAATTCAAACAACTACTCCATATTTGATTTTCTTATAAGTATCATTTTTGGTTACAATCGATTTCCATATATACATATACATATATATATATGTATATATATATATGTATGTATATGTATTTATGTATGTATATGTATAAACAATAACGTTATTAACTTGCACTTAACATATAAAGATATGATGATAAAACAAAGTAAGTCTATTATATCTTCATGCCAATATTTTTTTTTTTTAAAAAAAAAAAACATCATGTGCATGTAAACCACTTTATTTATCTATTCAGTTGTCTCCAAAACTTAATTAAACCCATAAAGAACAGCTTACAAACCAATTCATAGTCGATTTATTCTTATAATAATTTTTTTCAAAGGTAAAGAAAAGTATTAATTAAAAACTTGGGGATCTACTGCTCTATATTCATCAAAAACATCACGTAGAAAGTTATTTCAGAATTCAAACAACTACTCCATATTTGATTTTCTTATAAGTATCATTTTTGGTTACAATCGATTTCCATATATATATATATATAAATATATATATATATATGTATATATATATATGTATGTATATGTATTTATGTATGTATGTGCGTGTACATATATATGTATATATGTATATACACACACACACAAATATATATGTATATATATAGGGGAATACATCCCTGTGATTATAAAAAATTAGCCTTAGATCCCTTTTAGTTTTCTTTTATAAGTTACAATCTTATTTTCTCAAAAATAAGATGAAATTCAATGGCATATTTGGGTAATTTTACCAATCGAACTATGTGCTCGTAGGGCACACCCTGATAACTCATAAACATCACAATACATGTCGTAGCGGCCATGTTTAAATTTTTGGAAATGGAAGAAGTAAAAGAGAAAAATTCAGAAACGAATGTAGAAGATAACTTTTAAAATGAATGAATGTAACCCAAAAGAAAAAAGAAAAAAAAAAACAGTAAATTTAAAAAAGAGGGATGTGTCTTATTTCCACTAAAATCATAGGTATCAAAAATTCATCTATGAACTTATGGTCAACCAAGCAAGCAAATGTTTGATAATATAGATGAATTTAAATTGAAATACCTACCGAATTTACCACGGTGCGAGTTTTCTTCTCTAGATGCCTCGCTATCACAAGAACACCTTAACGGTCTGGTCTTTACTCTAAAAACCTAAATAGTCTAAGATTCATGAATGACGGATCAAATTCATTTTTAAATTGTTGGAAATTTAAAGTAGAAATGGTAAGAGCAATCGATAAAACATTGTTGTGTCAAGGACAAGTCATCGTCTTGAATGCAAAATTTGACATGACTATGTTGCGATCGATAATGTCGTCCGCTCATAAAGGTTAACCCAACGACCCCTCAAACTTGTGCATTCAAGGTCAAAGGAACTAGATAATTATATAAATCATTATTCGGAAATTTTATTTACAAGATGATAATACAATTGAATGAATTTTTGAAATAGAAAGAGATGAAGAAGGTGGATTTATTTACTGTATAATTTCTCAAATGATATAGAGGAAAATAATGAGGATGATGAAGAAAAAGAACTATCTCCTTTTTTCAATCTGACTAAATGAGTCGGTATAGGAATAATATAAATAATAAACAAATAGGAACGGTCATCCACTAGTACAAAATAAAAAGGCAGACGAATTAAAGGACTAAATTTTATTGTAGTTATCCAGCATACATAACAAGGAACTGAAAATAACCTGATTGTTTGATCTGCATTCCTCCTCCTTTGACGATCACCGTCTCTAATCCCATATGCTGAACCACATAAGGTTTGCTTTATAACATTCCTTCTTTGTGACTGATGTCCCCTGTATAAATACAAAGAAAACCTAGGCTATCCATGCAGTTTGAAGATTTAGCCCAGAGATCATTTACACCTGGAAATTCCTCTTATCAAACATAGCGCAGCATGATACCTGAGCTCTTCTACCTATCTCCTTTCCATGAAAATCATGCTGATCTGCTAGCTGATTTTACATCATTCCTTCATGATGTCGTGGGCGTGAATTTTGATATTATAGATATTGTTCCCAACAGGTGATTGCGAAAAAATTGATCAAAGCTAGCATATTGTGCTGTGGGAGTTGACTTAATTTTTGCTAGAGTTGGTCTCTGTAGTTCGGCCAATTCATCATATCATCCAGTATTTGTCTTTATGTGGCCGTTAATACCTATGAGGCTGTTATGCCCATTGTCGAAGCAACGAATGCATCCGATGCTGCTGCTGATGCAATTAAGCCATCCAATACATGTGTGGCTGCTCTTGTTTAACTGATCGATGTGGCAGCATAATACAGCTATTTATAATATATATAAGGGTTGCATGTAGAAGTTGGAAAAGGATTTGGTGTGACTGAAGATTGGCTAAATGTTTATTACAGAATTCCAATATTCTCATTTTCATAAAGTTGATCCAGTCCATTGCAAAGGCGAAGTATGTTCTTTGATGTGAATAGTTTGGAGTGAATACCACAAATATAATCACCAATAAGTTGCAAACACCATGTGTCAGGCTAATAACAAGGACGACAAAAAACCAAGCGTTGAAGACAGAACAGAAAACAAAATAGCTAGGACTGTGTACACGTAATTGCTAGACAAAACCATATCAACATATTAACCTAGTTCGACAAACCATGTCAAACTACCGACCTAAATTGATCATTGTTTTCAAATTCATTGGATGACACATATTTATATGAGCCCCATCCCATATATTGTCCGCAAGTATTTTATTCACTGCCTCGGTTGGATGAAACTCATCCCACCACACATGCTTGTTTGCATCGCGGCATGCCATCTCCGGCAACAAACACATGATTAAACCTCCATACTTCCCCAGCCCACAACATGCATCACTTGTAGTCTCGAACCCTAAAGAAAGAAGTTAATGAAAGTAAGTTACTTCTAAGAGAATACAGAAGAAAATAGATACTGCTATATCAGACTGCATATACAAATTACCATAGAAGCGACCATTCTGCATAATGTCCATAGACCCTTCAAACGCATCGCAAAAAGTGATCATTGCATCTGTCAAATTACGATTGAGTTCCCTGACCATAGATCTCATTGCATAGTTAAAATCGACCATCACATCGTTGATTGGATCGATACATTCACCATGCCTACTTCCATATTGCCACAAGTAATGAGGCGCACAACCTACAGGGGCTAATCCCATAACCACCATTTTTCGCACGTTTACGTTATACAGATTCTGCATTGACTCATGTTTGTTATTAAACAATTCAAATATGTAATCTCTAGATATATACGATGTGGAAAATTACCTGTATTTCTTGCATGACAGTGGTAGCAAGAAGCTGATTAAATTCCCAAGGAAAGTACAGAGATTGAACATTAGACTCGTTACGCAGATAGTAATGAATGAAATCATTGCTGCCGATGGAAATATAGAATATAGATCGAGAAATTAGATCGGAGGCAGCATCCTCTCCAAGATTCAACTCTAATTCTTGGAATGTATCTGTCACTTGCTGTATTTGTTGTGTCAATGATATATGTTGCCCCTGCAATTTATGTCCGGTTCAAAAAATAAGGATTCAACAGATATTACTGATAGATACAGTATCTACCAACGCATGACTTTTTATGCAAAATTCTACATGGAAAAAATGGAAAAATTTAGAAAACATAAAGCCAACGGGTTTCAGAAAACCAGGAGGGGGGGGGGGGGGCAGAAATTAATATGCATTTATCATAGTTTAAAATAATAATCACATCTTTTTTGTGTAGGTTGTAGAAAAGAAAATGCAAGAATAAAAGGACCAATAAATAAATAAATAAAATACTGAATTAAGAAAACAATAATTGATGTGCTGTATGCACTCGGTTGAACATAGCATAGGTATCTAATTGGACAAATTTTAGTTTCAAGCCTCCAGAAAAAACTTATTTCTGGTTTAGGCTTCGTTCCAAACTTACTATAGGCATATTTTTCACTATTCAACCTTTTGTACATGAACGCTTTGAAAATGCGCATCTAATTTTCTTTAAATATATTTGCGGGTTTCATATACAAATTTGTATATGTGCATATACAGCCTGAACATGAAAAATAAGGTCTACTCTTACAATAAGTTTGAAACGAAGCCTAAACCTGAAACAAGTTATCACTGGAGGCTTAAACTAAAATTTGTCCTATTTAGTTTTATAAATATAAACATAAAGAACCAAATAAGTTCTTTGATACTCTATTAAACACAAGTTAAAAAAACAAGAATTAATTATATGCATCCATTAGCTCTTCCTAATAAATAAATTTCTTGATATCAGTCAAATTTCACTAAGTGGCTAGGTTTCAAAGTCCAAAATGATTCAATCACGAAGATCATCCCAAGTAGAAATCACCAACTATTCTACTAACAAAAACAAATGAAAAAGATGTTGACAAATTAAGAGTAATTTGAAATAATAAGCCCACTCAGAAAGAGTGACAAATCATCCTCCACAACTCAAATAACAAATAATCGTCATCCTCAAGTATTTTCACAAATGAATGGGGTCAGCCACATGAATTCTTGAAAATAACAAAGAATATAATTTAAAAAATACCAAATCAGAGCCACTTGAATAAATGATTCCAGCGGCAGCAGAAGCGTAACTAACACCATGAATCATATCTTCAATCTTCCCACTCTGTCCCAAATATGGTGGCACAAATGGCAAGCCTAAACGAATCGCTGCACGATACACGATAACAATATCATGCATTGATCGAGAAACAATTACGAAAAGAGCTTAAAACATTTAAAAAACTGACCAAGATAGTCAACGATGATGCGACCATTAGAGAACCTGCCAGTTGGTTGATGTGTATCAAAGTCACGACCATAAGGGGGTCGATCTGCACGTGCAAGGGTTCCAAGATAATTGTTGGTACCACAATCAACGGTTGAGTCTCCGATCACAAATAGAGCAGGTGCAAGAGGAGACTCGGGTGGGCTGGGACTGGGACTGGGACTTGGGGTTGAAAGTGGAGGGTATGATTCCATTATGGGATGTAAGGAAGAGACCGAGGAGTCAATAAAAAACTTCGAGTAACGATGATGGTTCGGACTGCTGAGTTCTTTACTTGATGTGGAGGAAGAGGTGGATACAGGAAAGAGGATGAGAAGAATAAGGAGAGCTGCAATCAACAAACGTTTTGATGCCATTTTCTTGATTTGAGTCATCGTTTAACACTGCAATCAACCAACGTTTCTATGTAATTCTGTGAAATGCTTCACATTTCATTTAAGCCCTCTCTTTCTTTTTTTCATATTTGTTATTCACTTGGTGTCAAAGATAGACAAATCATGAGAATCATAGCCAATGTCACTATCTAATGTTGATTTTGAAAATGAATGATGATGTTAAGTTATAATTGATGATGAAGAAGCATTTTAAATCTTTGGTTTAGAAGGCAAGCTGGAGCAGTATAACTATGATTAAAGATTAAACTTCTCTTAATTAGTGTCAAACTACAGTGAAAAATAACTGGGGAAAAAACAAAAACAAGAAAAACATTAAAAAAAAAATACCCAAATAAAAAAAAGTAGAGAAACTCCAGTAAATGATAAAAATTGCCCTCTAAAACTATTTACTGAATTCCATGTTTTTCAAAATCTTAGCAGAAAATTAAATTCATTAATCACAGAATTTTAAACTTTAGGCAGCAAGCTTTTCTTACCCATATTCTTTTCATTTTTCCAATATCAAAGCAAAAAAGTGTTTCGGAAATTAGAGTCAACGGATCATAGATGCAAGATTATACATGTTAAAAAGCAAAAGTATTTACCTTTTCTTGATTCAAAGCGGCTAGTGATAGAGAAGAACTAGATAGGCAGTCTTCGGTGGCACAGAAGCATACATCGACGCTGACAGCAATCGTCGGACGAATGGCCATCACAGCTGCAAAATGACGAACATTTCTTTACTGGTCACCCCAATTTTGAGCGGGTTTTTTTGTGGAAAACAGAGAAAACAAACTTAACAAATTTTGGTAGAAAGTCAGAATTAAGTGGAAAGGCCAAATGATTGTACATAGGAAAATGTCTATGGCCCCCGAATTTCACTTTGTAAACATGTCTTTCTCCCTAATTTTGAAATTTCTCGTAGTTTTCATCAAAAAAATTCCAAAGTTTATCTTTTGAAAGAAAATCCACTTTTTTTTTATTGGGAAACTTGGAAGGCTAATTCTATTTAGACTGATGAATTTGCTGAGTATACCCAGCAAAAAATGATGACAAAACTGCTTCTACTTTTCAATTTTTTTTTTTTTTTTTTACAATTTTCAGCATACCTCGTAGAGCCCTTATGAGATTCTTTGGTCTATCTTGTAGAGTCACTGATTCTTTAGGTAAAGTAAAGAATCTCGTAGGGGATCTACGAGATAGACAAAAGAATCTCGTAGAGCCCCTACAAAGAAGGGTAAAAATGACTTTTTTTAAATAATACATGGGTGAACTCAGCAAAACGCTGGTTTCACCTTTTTTTCCAGATTTGTTGGGTTTACTCAGCAAATTCTTAGGTCGAAATAGAATTTGCCATCTTGGAAAGTGGACACAAAGATTTGACATAAAATAAGACACAAAGTCAACCATAGGATTACCTAATAATTTGCATCCCTCACATAAAGGCAAATTAATCATATGGCAGAAATTTTGTGTCTTATGATTTATGTCAAAATTTTGTGTTTATATAGTCGCTCCTTTTTTTATTATACCTATCTTTCGTTTCTCGTGTAAACTTTCAGCCATCTGCTCGAATTTTTATTGGAAAGTTCTATACTGACCCAACAATTTGCTTAGAAGTCCCCTCCAGCTTGAAAAAATCGATAAACCCCCAACTTTGCTGAATAGCCCCCCGTTGAATTTAAAAAAAATCCGAAGATACCCTCCATGTAGGGTAACTGCGTGGGTTTCAGAGTATCTAGTAATTGTCCTACGTGGTTTATTAAAGTACCACGTAGGGTCTCTCTGTGGTTCCTTCAGGGACCACGTAGGGCAACTACGTGGTACTCTAAAGAACCACGTAGAGCAACTACGAGATGTGTAAAAAATTGAAAAAATTATAGAAAAAGGGCATTTTCATCCTCATTTTCTTAGTGAAATGGAGGCTACTCCGCATTTTGGTGGGTTGGGATAGAATTAGCCTTCATTTTTAGGAAAATTTGCATCTTTATGCCAATCTTAGAAAGATATTACGCATATAGGCCAGTTTAAATAGTTATTACGGATATAGACCACTTTTGGCCTAAAAGGATATTTTAGTTGACGATTTTTGAAAAATCGTCTGTACAACATATACAACAACCTGAAAAACTAGGTGATTCCCGATTTTTAAAAAATCACCAACGAAAATATTCTCTCACGCCAAAAGTGGCTAGGGGTGAGCATTATTTGGTTAAACTGAATAAACCAACAAAACCAATTTATTTTGGTCGGTTTGGTTTGGTTTTGAAGTTATATCAGTTTGTAATCGGTTAGGAAAAAAATTTAGTTCGGTTATCGGTTTAACCAAATTAACCGAACTTTTATTATATTTTCAAAAATATCGATGTTATAATAAATATATTATGTTAGTTTAGTTATCCAAGTAAATTTTAGTCATCACATATGTCTCAAAAGTATTTTGAAAAGAAAATGAATCATAAATAATAATATTTTAATTATATATTCATAAAAAAGTTCAAATTATAGTTATATTACTAACAAAAATTCTAAAATATTTTTAGTTCGTTAAATCGGATAATCAATCGAACCACCCAAACTTAATTTGGAAGGTTTGATTTGATTTTACTTTTGATCGGTTTTAGTTTGATTTGACAACTTCCATCATCGGATAAACCAAATCAACCAAACGCTCACCTCTAAAAATTGCATATAATCGTAACAACTTTTCAAACTGGCATGTATGCGTAATATCTTTCTAAAACTGGCCTAAAGATGAAAATCTTCCTTCCATTAATAGTTCCACAAATTAGTCAACTTTTAAATTTTTCCCACTATATCACTTTCAAATAGATGTAGCAATCAACTTTTGTTTTCTTTTCTCCCTCTCTTTTCTACAAATTCGAAATGCATTTCTATAAATACTAACAAATATTAATAACACTTATAACTAGGATCTAACAAATAAATATTGTTTAGAATATCATTTTTATTAATTAAAAACATGTAAAAATCACAATTGATAAAACATTAAATATTGCAGCTCAGAGATAAATTTCAAACTAATTACACATGATTTCGACGCAGAAACATGTGTCATTATCACACGCAAAACATGTACCATAACGTTCATCTTTATTAATAATTTGGGATGAAAATGCAACATTTTGATCCGACCGTGAACTTACTAAAATTTTCTTAATGTAACTTTTTAAATATTAAATTATTATGTCATATAATTTTCCTCATAAACTAAAGATAAAAACTTCCAATAATTATTCTAAACGGATTATTGGTTCCAATTATTAAATAAAATTGTTTAAATATAAGACGTCTATAGATAAATCAACCAATATCTTTAATGATAATTGTAATATATTTATTAATATAATTGTAATAATTTCAATGTCTCATTTTTTTATATCAACATGAACTACAGAAAGTGTCTTTTCTATATCACTTAAAAATATGATATATCGAATAAACTTTCTTTACTAATTCAAATCATTCGCCTGTAAATATTACTAAATCATTTTTTAAAAAATGTGTGATACTCTAAAAAGAAGAGAGCACACATATATATAAAAAAACAAGTGACAATAACTGCCAACATGCCTGACACGTAAGCAGTAGTAAACAAACATCAGCAGTCACTGACCAAAAATATAGAAGATAGATGGATGAGCTCCAAAACTACCACCGCCCATCATACTTTAAAATCGAGTTCTGGTAAGGCCACCACCGATTATGAAGTACATCTAATTTCAACCAAATAATGAAATCAAATTAAAAGGAAAACAGTACATTCACTATTCACTAATTCAGTAATTCTATAGACTATAATCACACCAATTTAGCAAATAACAGTTTTACAGCATAACTGCATAATCAATTCACCAATTCATCGAATCACCAAATAATAATTTTACTTTTACTATTTACATTATAACAATTCACTAATATCAAGAAATCTCAAATCAGTATCATCAAACCAAACATTTACTAATTCCGTATTCACTACTTCCGTACTCACTAATTCAAAAATCAAATAGCTTCGGTGAAACTAGCTATGAAATATGTGAAGCAAGTTTTGTCCGAGCGAGTCTTTCGCAGAAGGACTGGAAGAAGAAGAACTCATGCTTCAAGGCGTTAAATTCGCGTTTAGAGTTCACCAGTTTGTAGGTGGTTCCGACAGGGAAACAATGCAAGCATTTGAACAACTCAGAGATAAAGCTTGTTCTCTCCAGTTCAAGAAACAGAAAATATTCGGCAGGGTTATGCCCTTATCTTGCTAGTCTCATCGAAAGAATTACGTTCAAAATCACATTTGTTCTTTCATTCATTATATATATATGTATATGTGTATATATATATATATATATATATGTATGTATGTAAGTATGTATGTATATGTTAAAGAACTGATGTCTGAAGGAAGAAGAAGGCCCTAGATCGCCTGACGCCTATTCACGAGTCACCTACGCATCTGCGGTCCCCCCACCTTTCACACGAACTGGTCCCTGGATCGTCGGTGCGATATTTTTTCCAGATCGCCTCCTGCCCTTTACGCGATCGGGATCGCGAAGTTTTTTTTCGGCAGAAGAATCGATGATCTCATTTTGGTTCCCCTCATTTTCTAGTGCCCCTCGTTTCCTGGTGCCCTAAGTGTTCGCTTCTACCGCTTGTGGGAAGGGCCGGACTTGGAGAGAGACGACTAAAAAATCCATTGCATCAGTTATCAATTACAAATACAAATTCTATTATAGTTAAAATGCTTTATAATCCTAATAAACAGATACAAATTATATATAACCTTAACGATAAATCTGTCAAACATAGGATTCCTAAACATCTATAACAAGGATTAGACATCCAATCTAAACAAAAAGAAACAATCTTTATAACTAGTTTATCTACGAAACCAGAATCTGTATGAAACATTCTCTGATTTCTATCAAACCAAATTAACCAACAAATAATAGTTACTAAAGTATCAAGAACATACCTATATTTATAATTAAAGTCAAATCTAAAAGAACTCCAGTAAAAATCACAGTTCATAAAATTAGGAGAAAAAATAAAAATAAAAATTCTCAAAACCATATTTAAAATACAAAATGTTTTAACACATGGAAAAAAACAAATGATCAATATTTTCATCAAATAAACTACAAAAACAACATTTAGAATCAAAAAGAATATTTTTCTTTCTTAACTGCTCTATAGTATTTAATTTCTTATGGATAATCAACCACATATGAAATTTAGTTTTAGGAGGAGCATTAGCCTTCCAAATAAAATTGAATTTAAAAAACGAAATACCGGTGAAATTAAGAAGTTTATACATAGATTTAGAAGAGAACTTCAAACTCTTGTCCAAACCATAATAAATACTATCACAATCATTATCAATTTGATACAAGGACAGCTTAGCACATAATAATGCAAATTGCTTGAAAAACTAAGCCATCTAAAATATCAACAAATGAAAAGTCCCATGGGGGATCTAAATTCTCCCTATAAACCTCCTTAATCAAGGCATTCTTAAAGCAACAAACCTCAAAGAGCTCTTTAAATTCAACTATAAGAGGCAATCTAGAAATCCAAGAGTCATGCCAAAAGAAAGTATTATCTCCCGAATGAACAATCGAATTGAACCCTAAATAAAAAAAGTCAAAACATTTCAAAATATAATTCCAAAAAGTAGATAGTCTGTAAGTCAAAATAGAATTTGCATTAAAAATAATACTATCACCATCATAATAAAATTTAGACATTATTTTCTTCCAAACCCCAGTCACTTCTGGGTTTCTAAATTTGCATAGCCATTTAGCTAATAAGAAAGAATTAAAATTGTGTAAATTAATAACCCAAAGACCACCATCCTTCTTAGATCTACAAACAACACCCCAATTAACCAAACGTTTATATCCACTACAAAAGTTTTCCCCACATCAAAGAAAATTACGCCTAATCCTATCAATCTTATTAATCAAGCAATTAGGTAGACGATGCATAGACATCCAACAAGTAGGAATAGCAAAAATAAAATAAAAAAAATAGAGTTAATAAGAACTAATCTACCAACTCTAGATAAAAATATGTTATTCCAACTAGAGAGTCTATTGTTAATCCTATCAACAATAATCAACCGGTCGTCATTCTTGAGTTTATAAGGTCTAATCATAAAACCCAAATACTCAAAAGGAAAACTCATAATAGAGCAATTCAAAGTATTAACAACTTGACTCTCTACATTATCAAAATCATTTAGAACCATAATCGAACTCTTATCAATATTAATTTTGAGACCAGAAGGCATCTCAAAACAATAAAGAATAAATTTTAAGGCAATAATATTTTTGGGTAAATGAGAGGAAAATAAAAGAGTATTGTCAGCAAATTGAAGAATAGATAATTCATTACTAGAAACCTCATTACCTACATAACCTAAAACTCCATTCCCCGTCGCTCTCTTAATAATCTTGGTGAATACATCAACAGTAAGATTAAACAAAAGAGGTGATAAAGGATCTCCTCATCCAAGACCCCTCTTAGACTGTATTTTATTCCCCATAATCCCATTAACTATTATATTAGAACAACCAGACTTGAGTAATAAAATAATCCAATCAACCCATCTCATACTAAAGCCCTTGGCTAATAATAAATCATAAATACAACCCCAATCTAAAGAATCAAAAGCCTTTTCAAAATAGTGTAAGAAAAATTGTTCCTACAACACAAATTAACATACTCCTGGACAACAGCTACACCATCCACTGTGTTCCTACCTTTTTTAAAAGCAGTATGAGAACTATTAATAAGATCGTTCATCTTTAGACTAAGTCTATTAGCTAAAACCTTAGTAACAATCTTAACTGAATAATTAATTAAAGGAATGGGTCTAAAGTCTTTTAATTTATCAATAGCTAGTTTCTTATGATAAGAATAACATTAACAAAAATAAATCTACCAATCTGCGAATTCCTATTAAAGAAATCATTAAATTAATTTATAATATCATATTTCAAAACATCCCAAAAATGTTTATAAAAAAGAATAAAAAATCCATCTGGACTAGGAGCTTTATCACTAGGCATATTATTAATAGCCTTTCAAATCTTCTGTTTAGTGAATAGCCTATCTAAATCTAATAAATCAATCATAAAATATAAAGGATAAATATCATGTCATCTAACATTTATCCTCCTCTTTATTTTAGATTCAAAATTTTGCCAATAATAGTTAGTAAAAGCTTCATTTAAGCCTTTTTGAAGAAACAATTCTATGTCATCCACATCTATACTATATTATAATTATTGAGTTAGGAATGCTGCGCTCTCTCTCACCAGATTAAACTGAACCGTCTCGTAAGTAATCCACGATTCGTTCCCAAAATTCACCGTTTTATTTCGTTCTCCTGGCAAATACTCCGATTCTTTTTGCATATGTTTCTTCAATTGCTCGCAAAATCAACTCCATTTAATCTAGGTTTATTTATGCTACTTCCTTGCCTTCTCGCCAGAAAATCAAGTCCGTTTAATCTACGTTTTCATCCAACGCATCATCGCCTTCTCGCCAGAAAATCAAGTCCGTTTAATCTACGTTTTCATCCAACGCATCATCGCCTTTCGTATATTTGATTCTGCTTTCTCGCCCTTTCGCCAGAAGCTAAGGAACTATTTGGAACCTCCGATTTGTAATTTGCAAATGCATTGAATAGTCGCCTTCATATTGTTCGTGTTCGTTCTTACTGCTACACATGCTACTTTACGGTCTGCTACTCTGGTCGTTGATTTCCACCTACAATGACTTGCCTCTGAGATTGATTTGGATAGTTCTGGAACACATTTAGGTAATCTCTTTCCTAGCTATTCCTATTCTCCAGTTAATTTCCTTTTGGACAAAATTTAAAAACCTAACATAATCTTATTATTAAATCTGCTATGTTGTTTATAATTTATAATATGGTTACTAAACAAATTTAAAATAATTTACATGTTACATTTTATTTAAAAGATTATAATTTATAATACGTAATCTTATTCTTAAATTTTATTTGTAATATGGTTACTAAATCTGCTATGTAATTTATAATGTTACTTCAGATGTTTCACTTTTATTAGTTACACGGTTATGCATAATAATTATGTGCTTATAGTCGTAACTGGACAGTCATAATTTTATAATTAATTCATAGTTTCAGTCTTTTGATCTTGATTCCAAGTAAAAACTTTCAGTCGTTGCTTATAATTCTTTACCATATTCGCTATGATATTTCTAGCAGACAAGTTATATATAATCAACAATGGATGATTATTACAAATAATTGGGATTTGAATCTATTATGTGTTACCATACTGGTTTGACTTATGAAAAGGAATTTTTTTGTTGATTTATAGTGTACTTATATGTCTTTATCATTGATAATATTGATGGAAATCACAGATATAATGTCGAGCTATGAAAGGTCGGGGGTTTGATTGAAAGACCTATTATTTGGTATACCGTTACTAAATCATCCATCACAATAATCTACAAATTTATTATTTGCATCTTACAAAATCAGGTACGTAATACCATTATGCCAACTTTTTGCTTATAGTCATAACCACACATAGTCATAATTCAATAATTGACTAATAGATTTAGCATTTAGATTTTTATTTTATGTAAACACTTTTAGTGGCTGCTTATAATTCTTTACCAAATTTGCTATAATACCTGAAGTTTATACGCACTGTTGTAGCTTTTTCCATATTGACCATTAAATATGGATGTATAAGAAAGTCATGTGTACTTATATTGTTTTAACTTTAATTTCGATTTTAAGTTGTATACTGTTAATAACTTTTCCCTCATTTGTTGTTTACAAATAAAAATATGCTATTAACTGCACTATCTGTTTAATGCAAAAGAGTTTACCTTCCCCTTTGAGTGCATTAAAATTTGGCCATTCATGCCTATTCTCTTATTTGTTCATTTTCTTCTGCTTCTTTCTATTGTATATATTCCTTTCAGTTGTTTCTTTTGGTTGAATAATATATATCTACATAATAAGTTCCCTTTAAGTTCAGGCAAAACTTTGATTCATTTTGTCTTAGCTATTACTTTATTATAATTTCCTTAGGTAGAACATAATATATATGTCTAACGTTAAAATAAACAGGATTTACAAAGGGTTGTTGATAAAAGGGGATATACAGCAAGCCATCAAATATGAAAAAGTTTAAAAAAGCAAGTAATGTTTCCAATTATTTTAGATGGTGTTTGTAACGTTTGGTAATGGTTATCTCCATATGTCATGGTTTATAGATAAAAATTTGAAATAGTTAATGTTTTTGTTTTCTTTATATTTTTCTGAATAATAAATGCGACACATTTTTTTTTTTACTGTATATAATTTTTTCTGCCAGTATCATAGAAGATCACCATACTTGAATGATTAACGATCAAATTCGAATTAATTCATTCAAATTTCAGCAAAGTCATTGTATAGTAGTACTTGGAAACCAAGAGTTAAAAAACATTTATTCAACCTTTACTTAGAATGACATTTTTGATTCATTGTTTTGAGTCAAAATGGTTAACGAAGAGTACTGTTATTTGTAGTCATGAGAATGCAACTTTAGGAAACTATATGAGATAATAGTACGCAAGGAGTAAATACATAAATTTGTTAATAGTATTTGATGAAATGACAGTCCAAATGATAGTAGCATGAATATTGAATCGATTTAAAAGCCAAATATATATGTGCTAAAACAATGCATTTGAGATCAAAAAATTCATATTATTTGATGCTTAGTGTTATTATAGCTCCTTATGCAAGGCATCGGTTTCCTACAAGGCTACATTTATGGTTTCATTTGTAAGGTTCGATTATTATGTCACTTAAAAGGTTCTTGACATGCAACTTCTGGTTTGCAATACAGAGATATATAACAGGTGCAAAACTATACATGCATAAAGTCATGATTCACAAAATTTTCAACTAAATCATGTAAATTTTCTTATTTGATATGCTTCTTTTTTGGATTTGTATTATTTGAAGGTATAGTAGCAACAGCTGCAAGGTTGCTGAATTAAACAAGATGACACATGTCAATTAGAGGTTTCCAAGTTATCATGGTATATGAGTGTCAGAAGCAACAACATGGGAGTTAAAAAGGATGAGGGTATGTAGGTCCTTAGCGCTTCATAGGTTCTTTTCTGTAGTCCTTCAATAATGTGCCAGTCAAGGTATTTTTTTTGTTTAGATTTATTGATAACTATGGTAATTCTCTAGCACTTTATTGATTATAGGGACATGTCAGCTTTTTTAAGATGTCTTACATGAGCTAATATTTTAATATCTGACTTTTCTAATGCAGCCAGCGTTTGTCAGTTTTTATAACAGGATTTGAAAGTATAATTCTAAAAACAATAGAAAATAATAGCACTTTGTTTAGAAAAGAATCCTTAAAAGAAATTTTATTTCAAAATTTGTCATGTTTTGCACAAAACAGATTTTATCTTTAGCTAAATTTGTAACCTTTAATAGCTATATTTGTAGAAAGTGAGGTACTTTCACATTATTTGTTATATATGTGACTATGATACAAGAATTTAATATTGGGTAATTTAGGATCACAAATAGATCCATATTTGCTCTGATTTGTTTTATTTCTAATAATTTACACACTATTTGTTATATTTGTGAACGTGACAAAAAAAATTAATAGGGTAATTCAGCATCGCAAATAAGATCCATTTTTGCTCTTCCAGTATTCCTGCATTTAGGATCTAACAAGAAATATTAGGTTCAATGTTTAGAAACTATGGATCAAGCTATCTACTCTGATGAACTATAAGATTTCTTTTTTGTCAATGTAATAAAGATGCACAAAAGTTAGGATACTTTATTTTCTACAACAACTAACAAAAGAAATAGTTTGTAATTTAGACACTTGGTCATTTGACATGAAGTCCTATCCTCTGTAAACCTATTTCCAATTCACTGAAAGGTATTATCGCATACTTTATTTATTTGGTTGCTACCTCAGGAAACATATCAAGAGACTGATAAAGTATAGATGGATGCACCAAAAATGAAGATAAAGTCATTTAAAGGTAATCTTGCTTTCACTATCTTCTGTTTTACAGATAGTCATTAGTTAACAGAGCAAAAAAGATAATCATTTGCTGGATATTTAATGCGCATTACTGTATTTGCTCAATTATTTGAAATAATATTAGTTAATTTGAGTGATTTCTCGAACATTTTTCAATTCACACACGAGGTTAACAAAAGTTTTTTGGTTCATTCTTAGTGTCGATGTCTTTGAATTTTAGTCATAACAATTTTCTACGCCTCCAAACTGAATACATTCACAGTGCTTTGTTGAACCCCCCCCCCCCTTTTTTTTGGGCGTTTTAAGGGTTTCAAAGAAGGCGTTTGCCTGACAACCAAGATCTTACAAAACAAAGACCATTGGCAGAGAAAAAAAACAAAAAGCTGCTGCATGCAGAAACTATAGACAAAAACCAATGATCTTTATAGACTATAGAATGCAGCAGGTCAAATGAAAATGAGAAAATACAAGACTGCACATGAAACTGTAGACAAAAACCAAAGATTGCTTTGTGATAATTTATCTCATCTGTTTTTTCTTCATTGTTGTCTAATTTTGCACCATAAAGATTACCAATGTAGACATCAGATATTATAATATTTAGCTTAAAGGAATTTACTTTTTGGTGCATATCAGTTTAATTTTCATCAATCTCATTATGGTCACATGAATTTTACTTGCTCAATACATATGAAAATATCAAAACCTGATTTGATATGGATGTTTAATATATTCATATTTCTTTGTATAAATTAAAATATATAACATTTTTTGCAACTATGTTTGGTTTTCCTCAGACGAAGTCTATTGAAATGATTATCATGGAGAAGTTAATTGTTTATGGGTTTTTTACGGTGGAGGTCTCAGATATCATGGATTTCAAAGGGTTTATTGGCTGACAAGAGAGAGGGTTGTTCTATCTCAACTTAAGAGGGAGATGATTGGATGATCCTGAGGCAAGCTTAGTATAATTTGCGTGGGACATGATGATTAGAAACTGACTATATTTAATTATTGTTCTTTGGATGAGCCATGGGGGAGAACTTTACAAATTGTTAAATTTTTTATTCATGATTGCAATTATTTTACTATTTTTGTCCTACTTAGCAATTTTGGTATACAATCATTTTCAAAATAATGGGATATTCCAGTCGATGATATTTACCACTACTCCTTAATTTTAGTGTTCCATTAAGCATCGCTTTATCTTATTACAATTAGCTTTCATACCATTCTTTATACTGTTTAAGTATAAGTCTACGATGTGCACTAAAATATCCAATGCATGATGATGTCTTACCATTTTTTATCGGTTATGTTTATCGCGATTAATACTTGCATAGGTTTCAATACAAATAATAAACATTTAGCGCGGGCATTGTTAATACCATCTTTGAGTGTTTGAGTAAAAGAGTGATATATCTAAAGCATTAATTCATATAATGAGAAAAAGGAAAGTATGGTAAAAGAGCAATGGATATTAAGAACCTTCCATATTCAGACCATATAGGAAAAAAAAAAAACACTGATGAGAGGTATTTATGGGAGTTGGATTATAGCTTAAAATTATGATAATTTAAATGTATTTTTTTCATTTTTTTTTTTTTTTTTTGGTGTTACTCATTTTTGATGTTAGATAATTGTTTTGGCAGCTTGTGGTTCTTCTCATGCTTCTCTTATTTGCTACATGACTGTGATAAAGCTTCATATTATGTGATAGGGTTTTTTAGTATACAATTTTTAATTTTACATGTGATTATTTCTTTGTAACAACTTAGTTAACAATCTATTGTAATTATTTTAGAATGATATATAATCTTAATGACACAAATTGTAACTGTGGCCAAACTTTTGGTAAAGAAAAATAATTTCTTTGCACCGTTGGGAGTTAGTTATTTGTAAGAAAAAGGGTTGTTAGTCGAAACACTGAATAGGAATTTACTAGCTCGATGTTTTAACTAACTGCTCGGAAAATGCAGGAGATGAAATTCGTTTAAGTTTACTTCTCATTGTCACAACTATATCAATATGTTTACTCCTACCAGATTCTCCAAAGGATATGGCTTTGTATTGAATGTATACACAAGCCGGTTAAGAGAGACTATAGAAATAAAATATTATATTTCACGAACATGTTGGAATAATTTACAGAAACTTTAACTTCAATTTTTTTTGCATATGTCCATCATATATGCCTTAACGATGGTTTACTTTTACTTTTAGTTTTTTTTTTCTTTTTTTCTTTTTTGTGCTTAAAGCATATAAACATTTTTGATGGTGTTGATTTTTGGGTTTCTAAGTATGTACCATGCATATGGTTGACGCTGTATTCAGCTCCAAGCAATTGGAAGTTTGAGTAGCGCAATTAGCCTGGAAGTTTGATATAGTTTAGATCGTTGTGTTACATTCTACTTTTTACATAGGCATCCAGTGATGAATAGGAGGGTATTATCCCACAACTGGGATGGTGGCTGAGAAAAAGTCCAAATGAGTTAACACATAAAATGTTTACTTACTTCGCCATACCATCACATTTTTCTTTTCGTATTTACGGGTTCATTTTGTTAATTTAAGCATACATTTACGTTAGGTTTTGGTTTTTTATGGATTCACCGAACATGTTTTTTGATATGAAAATATTATATTGAAATGTTTATTATGACAAATTATCATATTAAATTTTAATTTTTTGACTAACGTAGTGAATGTAAGGCAAAATTCGCATGGTGAATTTTTTTTATTCATACATACCAATCATTTGAAGGACTTCGATCATAAATATAACTAAGAAGATTGTAATTGGCATGTTTCTTTTATCTGGAAATGCATTGTGCAGAGATATGCACAAGTTGAACACATTTGACTTTAATTTTGTGCACTTTTTCTTTTGTTTCCAGGGACGTTAAAGCAAAACTTTAAAAGAGTAGGGATCAAGCTCGAGATGTAACTGTTTGTTTTAAATTTAATTCGTTACAAGCGACATTTCTTGCTTTATTTTTGTTGTAAGCACGTCATTATCATTCATGATGATTGTATCTAAAATTCATTGTCCTCTTCATGGTTATTGGTATCTTTCTTCTTCTTCTTCTTATTTTTTTTTCTTTTTTTTGAAATTATGTAATGTTTTAATTACACATCCTAAAATAGTGTGAGTATGATATTATCAGTCTTTTGTATTATTATAGTCATTTCATTTAGGAGTATAGGCTATTGGAATGTGCAATTTATTAATGTGTATTAATCATATATTATGTTTAACCATATTTAAACATCTTCAAGGTTGTAATAAAATAATCCACATATAACCGAATTAATATAAAAGGACTTCCATTAAATATTTATTTACAATATTATAGAAAAGATGAGTTAATTATAAGCTTATTACAAAATTGAATTATGAGGTGTAGTTAAAATAACATATCTATTTATGGTTCATATGGTTGGATATCTTTAATCAGTAATTAACATATAAATTATACTCAATAATATCTTTAGTATATGCTAGGGCCCTAATTGAGATTACCCCTAATAAACCACTGCCTTCTTAGATAAAAATTAAACAAGACAATCGTGTTCATTACGTGGACGTTAAATATAGATGGGAACCTGATATCTGCACAAGATGCAAATTCTTTGGTCGTTGCTCTGATGTTTGTACGCATGTTGCTATTATGCCACTCCCAGTTAGACTCCCTTGCATATGCTTCCTAAACGAGTTTGGGTCCCTACTGGTCGGTTGTTTGCACAACCCGAGGTAGTGGATGATCTTGAGGTGGTAGTGCCTCCAGCTATCATTTTTCCAGATGTACCTCCTAATCCTGACATCTCCTGGAATGAGCATGGAAATGTTTGGGTACATTCTCCCTCTGGAATGCATTGTGACACCAATGAAGTTTTCATCATTTTTATTGATGATAAAGTGGAAGAACGTAGTCGTTTTTTCTACACAGCTGACGATGATAAATTGATTATGCGAACAGACGGTGAAGTTAGAGAAAACAACGAGATACTCTTGAAGGATGCTTCATGGGATCAAAATTGTCTATTGCCTCCTATCAATAATTTGGCTCTACGCTTTTGGAACTATAAGTGTAATATGACTCCTTCCACCGGTTTTTTCTATGATGATGACGTTGGCGGTGGTGGATCATAGGTTTTTTTTCTTTAACCTTTGTACCCTGATATCGTGTTTTTCTACGCTATTTTGTTGTATTGATAGTGACTGGACACTTTAAACCAGAATGTTACTCTGTGCATGTGCGGAGTACCAGTTCTTAACTTATTAATAAATGGTGTTTCTGGCCACCTTAAAAACCAGTCGGCTTTGCCAAAAAAAAAAATATATACTCTACAAAAAATATTTCACTTTATGTAAATTCCAAATGATGTGGTTTTGGATTATGTTTGTCTTAGTGCATGGCACTTAATATCGATTCATGGTGAGTTGATAAGCTTTATATAGTGTGGAAACATAAATTTTACTTTATGAACGCTTTTAAATCACAAGGTACCATGGTGTGTTGATAAGCTTTATATCTTCCAAAGATTTTCCTTTTTTTTTTCAAAATGCCCAAAAGTATTTTGAAAAAATGCAAGTACCTCCAGAAAATATTTTCAAAAGAGAATGATTTTTCTAAGAAATTGGTAATATTTTTAGAGAGTCTAATATTTTTGAACATCCAAATTTTTTTCCTTTAAAAGTTAGCATTGTTACAAATTCAGCTCTATCCTAAAGAGTTAAACTATTAAAACATTCTATTTTTTTCAAAGTACCAAAAAGTCTGGGACTTATAACAAATCCAGTATGTTAAAAAAATTAATTGTATAATAAAGATCCACTTTTTTAGAAGATCAGTTTCTTGTAAAAAATATCATTAAAACTCATTTTCTGTAGCAAACGTTTTTTTTTTCATAAACAAAGATCCAAAATATTTAAAAGTGGGTTAAAAAAATCACTTATTTAGTGCAAGGTAAGAAATCAACCATCGATATCAAAATTTCTCAAAATGTGCTACAAAGATAATCTTCCAAATGGCTTTCCATAATTACTCTTCTTTTACTATTTAGGTCATCTTAGATCTTGACAGTATTATTTGTGTATCAAATTTTGAACCCCGTTACACTTAACAAGGTTATACTCATAAGGTGTCATTTCTAGAAGAAAAAATATTACATTGATCTCACCCACAAATTTGTAGAAAACCATTAGACTGTTCCATTTACGACAAACATTGTATATTCTTCAAAATATATATCCTATCATGCTTTGTTTATCTTATATAAAATTTTAAATTACATTTTATTACAATAAAACTTTTGCCTTTAATCCATTGGATTTGTTCTGTTTTCCTTATCATTTTAAGAAAATAACTAAACTATTTTGACTGTAAAAAGAAAATGCCGAACACAATTATCTTATTTGCAGCTTTAACAGTAATTCATTTTTCTTCAAACAAGTTAACTTTCCTATAATAGGATGATCTTTGATTTCCTGACCTCGACATGCAATAATCATTCTTAATTATGTTTTGGAAAAGAAAATCACAAAATTAGTGGTATTGTCAACCAGTAGCATAAAACTATGGTGGTTTGATAAGTTCATGGAAGTAGTTTAGATTGGTATGTGGTCATGGTTTACATGATTTCGCCCTCTACATAATTATTTGTTGTCGGTTCATTTTTTACCTTTTTTTGAAAGTTTAAGTCTATTATACTAAAACTCAAAAAGAAACACCCCTTTGCAATATGATTGTCAATCATTTTGGTCTTTGCAGTCGTATTAAAGATGATGATCAACAAATACATCATTTCTACATATTTCATGATGTTACAAGGATCATCACAATGGCTTTTAGTTTTATTCTACAATTTTTGCCTTATATCACATAATTGTATGACAAACCTGCACTTGGAATTAGACATTATTATTGTTGCTTATGCATGTTTACTTTTTGGAGCAAGTTATCCAAACTCAAAGCAAATTTATGTATTTGATGAAATTAGGAGAAGCTGTCTTTGTTGCACATCGTTAGTTGAACAATTTATATACATGCTATATAACTTTTACGAGAGAAATGATGAGCTACACATAATGTGTCATGTTTACAAAATGTGTTAATAAATCGTTGTTAATATTAAATAAGTCAAGATTTTACTTTCAAACCACTTTCTTATCCTACCTTCAGGTTGCACTGGGTACCTCAGTCATGGGGCTTCTGTTCATGGCTTGATGAATAAAATTTGGAACGACCCTCTATGCATATGTTTGGAATGTTATGATTTCTTCATAAGTTAATGTAGGTTTATTGGAAAATGCATATTGGTTTAATGAAAGGATAAAAGATAAAAATATGAAACTGATCCAATTACTATAGCAATTTTGAATTCTGAATACAACCGGGAGTATTTTAGAGAAAGGAAGGAAATCACACTTTTATTGAAAAAGAAGAAATGCTTATGATGAATCTACAAATGAAGAATGCCAGAACCAATGTAAATGCTGCCAAGGAAATAATTGATGGTATGAGGTAACAAGATGCACTACATGAAGTACTGTAATTTTTGGATTGGTGAATTTAAGGAACTTTGAAGGGTTAGTTGATCAGATCTTATATGCACACTAATTGCTAGGTAAATTCAGAAAGTGGTGTGATATAATCATTCAAACTACACTTTGTAGATATGCATGTCAACGGTAGGAAATAAGAAGTGTATAGAAATTTTTCGAATGTATGAAAGAAAGATCCATGTGTGTTTGGAATGCAATGATATGCACATAGGTTAGTTATCAAATGACAAGGCACTCGAGCTTTGGAAATGTTGAAAAGGATATAAGTGAAACATAAGGTTCGATATGATGTGACATGTATAGCACTTCTATTGCCTTAATCATTATTATGTGTTATTTCTTCATCTAAATTAGAAACTTATCAACGAGGATATCACAACCTTGCAACTAAGTTTTAATCATGCACAATTTGGAGCAACAATATAATTGTTTCATACGTATAGTTTGGAGTACACATGCCTAAAATTATGTATTAAAATATATAGTTGTCTAGGAACCGTGTGTATCCAAGTTTTGATGTTAACCCATTTACATTCTAACAAGTATACTTTAAAACAAACCCTTCTAAGTTCGCTATTTGTTTCGTGTATTCATCATCAAGACGGTTCTTAATACACAACCAAATTCTAACAAGTATACTTTAAAACAACAAGAAAATAGCATCAAGGACAAAGTTACGGGCTTTTTCAGCCGTACGGACGGCGTCCTGAAATTTTATTCTAAAGGACAATGCACTAGATTTTAGATTTTAGTTTTACAGTGTGCATGGTATCAGAATTTGTCTACCAATTTAACTATCAGTTTTATAATGTGTATGGTATCAGAGTTTAGCTATCAGTTTTTAAGTATCCATTTAATGGTGTGCATGGTATTAGTTTTACAATGTGTATTGTCCTCGATAATAAATTTATGGTGGGTTGTCCTTGGACATGAAAAAGTCATAAAATTTGTCGTTTAGAGTAAAATCCCCTTAAAACAAACGCTTTTAACTTCACTGTTTGTTTCCTGTATTCATAATCAAGATGGTTCTTAATTTATAACCAATCGTCTTAATATTTGGATAAAACATATTAATATTAGTTACAAAATTTTAACAAATATGTTCCCATTAAATGATTTTTTAATTAAAGTAACACCAACAAACTATCATTTCAACAAGTAAATTTAACACAAACCCGTATGCGAAGCACGGGTTCGCACTTGTAAATAGAATGAATAAAATTTTTACGCCTTCTCTCATTAGCCACACTATGAAAAAAAATTGTATTATTATCACCCTCTTTAATCCATTGAATATGAGCGGTCTGCTTCCACATGACCTCCTCTTTCTTTAGAATCAACTTAAGATCATTCTTAAGACAACAGAGTTTATCTCGCTCATTAGGACTAAGCAGCCTAACCTCACTAACCTTATCTAAATCAAACATCTCACACATAATCCTAACCTTCCTAATTCTAACACTGCCAAAAACATACTTATTCCAATATTTAAGGAAAAAAATAAATTTGCCTAGCTTCGAAACAAAAATCTTAGTAGAATTACCATCATACAAATTATTAAAATAGAACAAAGAGTTTCATTTATAAGCAACCAATCTAGAAAAACTATGATCTAAATGCCACATTTTCTCAAATTTAAATCTATTACTAATAAAGTAACTAGACTCATATAAAAGAATAATAGGACAATGATCCGAGTATAAAAAAGGCAAATCCTTAACCTTACAGAATGAAAACCTATCTTCAATCTCATTACTAATGAAAAATCTATCTAAAAGAGCATAAGATGGAAAATCTCTAAAACTAGACCAAGTAAACGATCTATTATTCAAGGTGATTCAATCAAATTATTAGCCAAAACAAAATCATTAAATTCTTCCATATCAGCAAAGTCACCTTCATAAGGTGATCTCTCCCCCAAAAACCTAGTAACATTAAAATCACCACCCACAATCCATTGACCTGGAGCAAGATCTCTGAAATCTGAATATTCACCACACAAAATTCTCCTCTCAATTTTAGAATGAGGGCCATAAAAATTAGTAATACACAAAATAGAACTATCAACAAGGGAAGATAAAATAACATGAAGGGAATGCTTCTTAGGAATAGTCTGAAGAAGCCTAAATTGGTTTTCCTGCCAACCAATCGTCAAGCCCCCTGAGCTACCAATAACAGGTAAACAAGCCCAATTACGAAAGTAAAAAACCCCCAACCTCATATAAAATCTTAAATTAGGATTATCAATTTTTGTCTCTTGCAATAAAGCTAAATCAATACGATAATCTTTAAAAAAAAATGCTCTAACTTTATTACATTTTTAAGGTCATTAAGACCACGGATGTTCCAACTGACTAATCTCAACAATTAAAAGAATTAACCCTATCTAATTCTCTAATCCTAATAAAATCAACATCTAACTCAATATCAAAGAACAAAAGTTGTATCATCGGCTAACTGACATAACTGACTAGTGAATGAATTATTTAAAGCAAAAGGAGTATAACTACTACCATAAGTAGAAATCATACCTGATCCGGAATTCGAAGTGTTATTAAAAGCATTCGAATTAGGGTATTTACCATAAGGTGATGAGACAATGGATCTAATCCTAGAACTACGACGAACAAGTCCACTAACAGGGGTCGCCCTCTTACGTCTACTCCTTCTAGCCGATGTAGATATCACATCACTGCTAGAAGTAAAATCCAAACTACCCTCTTTCGAAACAACCTTATCTACATCACTAACTCAACCCAGTGAATCCCTACTTCTCCCCGCCCTCTCACTAAACATTGGAGACAAAAAATAACCAGGACACTGCATAAATGAAAAAGATATCATAACTATCCTCCCCGACATCAGGGTACATGTAAAATCTTCCACACAAAAACGATAACTGCCAAACCCTATAACACTAACTCTTGCCATACTTCCAGAAGACAAAAAAATTCGCATAACTATCTCCATCAGCCTTATTAGAAGCACTCAACTCAATATCAACAATATAAGAATCATCGCTCAACTGTATCGGATCCAAATATTCACTCTACACCATTACAACACTGACTGGTTTAGAAAGCAATCTTACTGTATTGCTAACATACCACACTTTATCACTGTTATATTTAGAAAAATACTTACTACATTTCTGGCCATTCTTTCAGTAAATTTAGAAGCTCTTCTCAAACCAGATTTCACATGTACTCCCATAAAATCATTATAAACTTCATTGTCCCCAATCGAATTCAACACCTCAAATCTATTGAATAACACCAAATCATCTACTGGCCTCCAACATAAAGAATCCAACACGCCTTTCCCATGAATATCACCCAATTAGATAACCATTGAAGTGTTCCCCTCACTTAACCCAAAGAAATTCCTCATCACTATTTGTGCTCTCTTTCCCTATCACCTTCTAAAAGTGGGTGGAAATCACCTGATTCTGATCCTTGTTCATTCTGACCCCCTACATTTCTGTACATATGCGTCTAAAAGCATGCAATCTAGATGCAGTCCACCATACTGCATCACTGCTGAAACTCCAATAACATCTTCTGTATAATTCGACATAGGTGAATCTCCAAATATCATTGCATCATCACCGTTATAATTTGGACTGTGCTTATCCATTGGACACCGAACCAAAATTGGCTTACAATTGATAGCCATGTTTATTATATCGAAGTGCTTCAACATTTCATCCAACAGTCTACATCCCCATGCCTTATTCACAGAAAAAGACTCGGTGAATATGCTTTTCAATCTCATGTAAACAATGCCAAAATAGAAAGCATGTTCCTTTCTATCTAATGGCATAGGCAAAGGAGGATAAATATCCATTCTTGACTCAACAGAGACCATCTTATCCCATAAAACATCTACTAATCCTTCAAGATGCCAACCCATAACCAACAGTAAGCAGGCTTCAACTTCTTTCTGAATAGATTCGACCATTTCAAAAATACTCAAGAACAAAAGCAATTTGCGGCAAAATATCATATAGTTGAAGTGCACCAACTCAAAAACTGAATTTCCCCTAAATAAATCGGAACAATCATGTTTCCAATGCCAAGATTGGCCATAGTAAAAACATCGAATTCGATTCCTATAATCTCTCGCCAAATTATTGAGACTCCCACATCTAAAACATTGCTGATCATTATCGATACGCCTTTTATGATTCTTAGAAAGAATATGAGATCGGATCTTTGAATGAATATGAGAACGACTCTGAGAAGTACACAAACTTGTTCTACCTACATCCGCATACGATCGAGGGTTTCTAAAGAAAGAATTCAGTGTTTTAGGAGGAAAGAATAGAGGAGTAAAATGCGACGTTCAAACATAAAGGAGGAAAAAGAGCTAAAAGACGTGGCCGCCATGAAAAAATGAATTTATTTAAAAATCTCCAATGGTTGGTGTAAAAACCTAACAAATAAAAAGTTCATTTACAAGTTCATTAATAATACAAATAAAAACGAAAACATAAAAAAAAAAAAAAAGTTGCAACTATCAAATAAAATTCTATACGCATGATATCTATAAAAAATATATGAACAGTTGTTAGTGCAAATCATTTTATTTTTTATTTTTTATTTTTTAAACATATACGATTTATGGAACAACAGTTCATGTAAGAAGGGTGTGTTATAATCACGCACGAAATGTTTGTCGTAACGCTGGTTAATAAGAAAGTTGCTGTGAAGCTCAAAAATGGAAGGTGCAAAACAAAATATGCCAAACAAAATGAGAATTGCTTTATATTAATATGGTTAAAAGTAAGGTGTTATGCTTAAAACAACAAATGTTCAATTGCGTCAACTATTCATGCTATTACAATATACTATGGTAATAGTTTGTGTAACAGTTTTATATTTTCCTATGCCCGGAAGAACATATTAAAGATACATGATTTTTTATACATTTCATTTTGCGATAAGGTATGGAATTCGAAAATATAAGTTGGATAATAACTTTTACACTAATCTTATGTGATATTCTAACATTATTAACATGTGCATGCAAGGTCATCTTATGAACAATAAATTTAGAATTAAGTGTTAGAACTTTGATTTATAAATTGATAATTTATAACTCAATTAATTAATAAACTTATGATAGCATGACAAGCATTGACTTTGACTATGACTTTTACTAGAATAATTTTAGAAATGAATATGATGATTAAATTTTTTTACCTAATATTATATTTTATACTATTTGTTGGTATCAATGGTAGTTTAATACTTCCAATTTTATATGTGATAACCCAGTTTATGCATTTTTTAATTATATCCGGGTTTAAAATCCTATCCATGAATTATCCAAAATTGTATATTTTAGGGTAGGAAAAAAGGCGCATCGATGTCTTGGAGTTCAAAATTAAATTTACCAAAGAGAAAATAAAGGGACGGAAGGAGGAGGATCAATCAGAAAATAACGGAGATGAAGGCACCACAAAGATCCCTCACAACTATGGACGCACACAAAATTAAGCATTTAATAGCACTAATTATTTTGCAGTTTATTACATTTATTACCGTTGGAAGCTTCCAACAGATTTTCCCCATTGGTACAACGTAAATATTTTGAAGTACATGGTGTTGGTGTGTAATTTCACATTGTATATTAATTATCTTTTTTTTTTTTTTAAATTTGTTCAGGAGGGAAACCGACCGGAGTCGTAAAACCCTCCCTAATGCACCTAGCCAGGTCCACGAGTACCACATAAGTGGTTGAACTTAGGGTATGCACATATTAGTTATCTCCTTTCATAGCACATCCATCTTATGATTCTTTCTTTCATCTGCATGTAGGGTTTCTGCCTCCAACCGGGTATACTTTCCTCTTTAGATTTTAATAGATTTTGGATTTCCATTTTTAGTTCATGTCATAATCATGTTTCGACTTTGATTTTGGTTTAGGTTTCTTTTTCAATTTGAATTACAATGTATCATGGGCGATTAGACTTTGCTTTTAGTTTCAAATTTAAAGATTTTTTACTCCCTCGATCTGATGCTTCCTATACATTTTCAAACTCATTGATTTATTACAAATTTTCCCACAAAGTCCATATCTACGGGACCTCATCACCATATGTTATCGCCGGTAACCTAAGAAGAGCTTTATTTTTAATAAATTCATTTATTCAAAGACATATTTTTGGTAAATGGTTTGTTTTTCTTTGTTGGCTTTTGGCTTAAGTTGTTTGAAATATCATGTTGAGATAAAACAAAATGTTTATGGATGTGTTAATAAGTTTGAAGCACTGAAGATTTGTGACGTCTCACCCCGTGGCCCACACTACCAAAAAGTAATACTAGGTCATACTGTTTTCTAGTGTAGAGAATATAGCGAGTTAGGAGTGACCATCCATGTCTTGTATTAAACAAGTATCAGGTACATTGATATATCATTCATCTTTTTTTTTTCTCAAATGGATCGACATATTTAATTTTTGTCTAGTACAATAATACGGTGGCTAACGGATCAATTCATAACAAAGCACAATAATAATAATAAATGCCACACATCACTGAACAACACAGCTATATAAGCAGATACATCAAGTACAATACATAATGACATACATAAGTGTGTGATTATATAAATCACATATAAACACAACATGTCCCTTAAAAGAATATGTTTATATATATATCAGAATACAAAAATAAAACAATTAGATGTCTAGTCCAAAATACGTCTAAGCGTCTAAAAATATGATGGGTAGTCCACAACACAAATAGAATGAGCAGGTATCAACGGCATATACAAATATGTAACAACTCGATCTGACCCGAATACATAAAATACATGGGTTGGTCTAGTTTAAAAAAAGTGATTAGAGCGTGGTAGGTGAAGGTCTTTTTTATATCACTTAAAAATATGATATGCCAAAAAAACTTTGTTTACTAATTCAAATTACTCACTTATAAATATTACCAAATGTTAATATCATACAAAAGTAAAAATCTAACTAATAAAAGTTCAGTTACAAGTTCATTTTTTGTTCACCAATAATACTAATAAAAACGAAAACATATAAAAAAAATAGATGTTGCAACTATCAAATAAAATTCTAGTTTTATATGCATGATATCTATAAAAAAATATATGAACAATTGTCAGTGCAAATCATTTTGTTTTAACATATACAATTTATGGAACAACAGTTCATGTAAGAAGGGTGTGTTATAATCACGCACGAAATGTTTGTCGTAACGCTCGTTAATAAGAAAGTTGTTGTGAAGCTCAAAAATGGAAGGTGCAAACCAAAATGTGCCAATCAAGAAAAATTTGAAGGTGCATCATTAGTTTTCGGGCCTTTGAGAATTACTTAATATTAATATGGTTAAAAGTAAGGTGTTATGCTTAAAACAACAAACATTCAATTGCACCAACTATTCATGGTATTACAATATACTATGGTAATAGTTTGTGTAAAGGTTTATATTTTGCTAGGCACGGAAGAACATATTAAAGATACATGATTTTTTTTATATTGCATTTTGCGATAAAGTATGGAATTCAAAAATATAAGTTGGATAATAACTTTTACACTAATAGTATGTGATATTCTAGCATTATTAACATGTGCATGCATGGTTATCTTATGAACAATAAATTTAGAATTCAATATTAGAACTTTGATTTATAAATAGATAATTTGTAACTCAATTAATTAATAAACATATGATAGCATGACAAGCTCTGACTTTGACTATGACTCTTACTAGAATAATTTTAGTACTAAATATGCTGATTACAGAAGTTTACCTAATATTATATTCTATACTACTTGTTGTTATCAACGTTAGTTTAATGCTTTTAATTTTATATCTGATAGCCCAGTTTATGCATTTTTTAGTTATATCCGGGTTTAAATCCTATCCATGAATTAGCTAAAATTGTATCTTTTGGGGAATTCATTCAAATAAGCAAAAAGGCGCACCGATGTCTTGGAGTTCAAAATTAAATTTACCAAAGAAAGGATAAAGAGATGGAAGGAGGAGGATCAATCAGAAAATAAAGGAGATGAAGGCACCACAAAGATCTCTCGCAACTGTGGACACACACAAAATTAAGCATTTAACAACACTAATTATTTTATAGTTTATTACGTTTATTACCGTTGGAAGCATCCAATGAATTTTCCCATTGGTACAACGTAAATATCTTGAAGTACATGGTGTTGGTGTGTAATTTCACATTGTATATTAGTTATCTCCTTACGTAACACATCCATCTTATGATTCTTTCTTTCATCTGCATGTAGGGTTTTTGCTTCTAATCAAGTATACTTTAATTTCTTCTTCAGATTTTAATACATTTTGGATTTCCATTTTTAGTTCATGTCATAATCATGTTTTGACTTTGATTTTGGTTTAGGTTTCTTTTTCAATTTGAATTACAATATATCATGGGAGATTACACTTGCTTTTAGTTTCAAATTTAAAGATTTTCTGCTCTTTCGATCTGATGCTTCTTATACATTTTCAAACTCATTGATTTATTACAGATTTTTTCACAAAGCCCATTTTCATCACCATATGTTATCGCTAGTAACCTAAGAAGAGCTTTATTTTTAATAAGTTCATTCATTCAAAGACATATTTTTGGTGAATTGTTTCTTTTTCTTTGTTGGCTTTTGGCTTAAGTTGATTGAAATATCATGTTGAGCTAAAACAAAATGTTTATGGATGTGTTAATAAGTTTGAAGCACTACAGATTTGTGACGCACTCACCCCAAGGCCCACGCTAACAAAGAGTAATACTAAGAAATAATGTCTGCTAGTGCAGAGAATATAGCTAGTTAGGAGTGACCATCTATGAGTCTTGTAATACAAGTATTAGGTACGTTGATATATCATACATCTTTTTTTCTCAAGTGGATCGACATACTTAATTTTTGTCTAATACAATAATATGGTGGCTAATGGATCAACTCATAACAAAGCACAATAATAATGAATGTCACACATCATTGAACAACAACTCAACTACATATACAAATACATCAAATACAATACATAATGACATACATAAGTGTGTGAATATATAAATTGCGTACATACACAACATGTCCGTTAAAAGAATATGCGCGTGCATATATATATATATATATATATATATATATATATATATCAGAATACAAAAATAAAATAGTTAGATGACTAGTCCAAAATACGTTTAAGCTTCCAAAAAAATGATAGGTAGTCCACAACAGAAACAAAATGAGCAGGTATCAATGACATGCACAAACATGTAACAGCTCGATCTGACCCGAATACATAAAATACATTGGTTGGTCTAGCTTAAACAAAGTGATTGGAGCTGGTAGGTGAAGGTCTTTTTTATATCACTTGCTATGCCAAAAAAAACTTTCTTTACTAATTCAAATCACCCACTTATAAATATTACCAAATCTTAATATCATATAAAGGTAAAAGTCTAACCAATAAAAGTTATGTTACAAGTTCATTAATAATACAAATAAAAACGAAAACATATCAAAAAATAGAAGTTGCAACTATAAAATAAAAATCTAGTTGTATACACATGATATCTATAAAAAAATATGATCAATTGTTAGTGCAAATCATTTTGTTTTAAAAATTTAAAAATATACAATTTATGGAACAACAGTTCATGTAAGGGCGCATTATAATCACGCACGAAGTGTTTGTCATAATGCTCGTTAATAAGAAAGTTGTTGTGAAGCTCAAAAATGGAAGGTGCAAAACAAAATGTGCCAACCAAGAAAAATTTGGAGGTGCATTATTAGTTTTCGAGCCTTTGAGAATTGCTTAATATTAATATTAATATGGTTAAAAGTAAAATGTTCTGCTTAAAACAACAAACGTTCAATTGCGCCAACTATTCATGTTATAACAATATACTATGGTAATAGTTTGTGTAACGGTCTTATATTTTGCTAGGCCCGAAAGAACATATTAAAGATACATGATTTTTTTATATTGCATTTTGCAATAAAGTATGGAATTCGAAAATATAAGTTGGATAATAACTTTTACACTAATAGTATGTGATATTCTAGCATTATTAACATGTGCATGCATGGTTATCTTATGAAAAATAAATTTAGAATTCAATATTAGAACTTTGATTTATAAATTGATAATTTATAACTCAATTAATTAATAAACATATGATAGCATGGAAAGCTCTGACTTTGACTATGACTCTTACTAGAAGGAGGAGGATCTATCAGAAAATAATGGAGATGAAGGCACCACAAAGATCCCTCGCAGGCGCGCACAAAATTAATCATTTAGCAACACTTACTATTTTGCAGTTTATTACATTTATTACCGTTGGAAGCATCCAACGGATTTTACCATTGGTACAATGCAAATATCTTAAAATACATGGTGCTAGTGTGTAATTTCACGTTGTATATTAGTTATCTCCTTTCGTAATACATCCATCTTACGATTCCCTCTTTCATCTACATGTAGGGTTTTTGCCTTCAATCGGGTATACATTCTTCATCATAGTTTAATAGATTTTGGATTTCCAGTTTTGGTTCATGTCATAATCATGCTTCGATTTTGATTTTGGTTTATATTTCCATTTCAATTTGAATTATAATGTACCCTGGGCGATTATGCTTTGCTTTTAGTTTCAAATTTAAAATTTTTATGCTCTTTTGATCTGTTGTTTCCTGTACATTTTCAAACTCATTGATTTATTACAAATTATCCACAAAGCCCATTTCTATGGGCCCTCGTCACCGTATGTTATTGCCATTAACTAGGAAGGGCTTTCTTTTTAATAAGTTTCATTTATTCAAAGAAATATTATTGGTGAATGGTTTGTGTTTCTTTGTTGGCCTTTGGTTTAAGTTGGTCGAAATATCATGCTGAGCTAAAACATAATGTTTATGGATGTGTTAATGGGTTTGAGGCACCACAGATTTGAGACGCTCCACCCCGAGAACAAAGAGTAATAGTAGGTAATATAGTTTACTAGTGCAGGGAATGAGGCTAGTTAGAAGCGACCATCCGTGAGTCTAGTATTAAGCAAGTATCAAGTACATCAATATAGCATTCATCTTTTTTTCTCAAGTGGATCGACATACTTAATTATTGTCTAATACAATACTATGGTGGCTAACAGATCAATTTAGAACAAAACACAATAATAATAAATGTCACAAATCATAGAACAAAAACATAACTATATATACATATAGATCAAGTACAATATATAATAACATATATAAGTATATGATTATGTAAATCACATATATACACAACATGTCCCATAAAAGAATATGTATATAAGTATCAGAATACTCAAATAAAAAAGTTAGATTACGAGTCCAAAATACGTCTAAGTGTGTAAAAGGACGATAGGTAGTCTACAGGAGAAACAAGATGAGTGGGTATCAACTGCATGTACTAACCTGAAACAGCTCGATCTGACCCGAATACATAAAATACACGGGTCGGTCTAGCTTAAGCAAAGTGATTAGAGCATGGTTGGTGAATTAAAATTACATAAAGATGGTATATTTCTTAATAGAGAAGTTGCAACAAGGTTCACATGGTTTAATATACATGAGATAGCTTCCAAATGAACTAGTAAAGTCTCATGCATAAGTGATAACAATGGACTCACATATTTTTATCAACACCAATTCACTTTAATACTAAGGTTAAGCGATAAGAAAATCCCAAATACCATGGAATACCAAGATAGAAAACACTGAATTATAACATTATTTAGAACTCATATAGGAGCTCAAAACACATGTATGTAATCACCATATATACATATAATCACCGCATAGCTTTAGGGCTATGTATATTACACCAACACCGCATAAAATGGTGAAAACATTTAAAAGTACCAATCTAGAAATAAAAATAATGAAATCTTGAAATATCACCATAAACACCATAAATGGATATATAATAACGCCAAATGGATCCATATCACCGTTGGCTTAGTCGAAGCTTTGCCAGGTATAATGTAATGAATAACCCATCAGTCCCGATAATAAATGAGAGACCCACCGATCC
>JASFAX010000174.1:0-88053 GCA_030737875.1 Allium sativum | reverse complement strand
GTTGGTTTTACATGCTTTTGACGGTTCTTTTCCCTTGGGATCAGTTTGCTTTGGTTGGGTTCAACCATTATTATTGAGCGGGATTACCTATCGTCTGTGCCAGGTTGATCCCGGTTCATGTCCCCTTATGGTGGGTCTTCCATTATCATCTATGGCTGTTGTTCCTTTTCTACTTCCCGTTCATCATTGTTGGTCCATCCCCCTTTGGGTTCCCGCATCACTACAGGTTCTTAATACAGTGACAACACTGTTGACATTGGGTCCAAACAGTACAGCGGAATGCTAGACTCTGGCGTTTCCACATCGCGTGTCCTTCCTTTACCGTCTCTTGTTCCCCTTTGTTTTCCTCTAGTTCGAGTTTCCTTCTGTGTCCTTTACCGTCTCTTGTTCCCCCTTGTTTTCCTCTAGTTCGAGTTTCCTTCTGTGTCTCCGCAATTAACGAAGGTGCTTCGTTATCACTCCTACACTCACTTCCTCTACTTAGCGACTCAGAGATAGCGATCATAAATGATCGATTATCTTGGCTCAATAAGAACTCCCATTCTGTCAGATTGGATACTTTGGGATCTACTTCTGATAATCAATCTCATGCTTCGTCCACCAAAGCTTTTGTTGAGTCTCACTCCTCCGAGGAGGTGCCGCGCACTTCTTTTTGATCTTCTCGCATGATATTAAGATCGACTCCTTGGACCACACACACTATTCGCACATGCTCTATAGCGGCATTCGAGCAGATTGTTAGATTTACTCACCACACCCTATACCTTATCTGATATTTTATTTTATTTTCCTTTGCTTCGGCCTCTCCATTCTTCAACTATAGATCTCTTCTTCCTTCCTTTTTAGATTCTAGAGGAATATCGTATTTGGTAATTCAAGATGGCTAATTTCTTGTTCTGGAACATTCGAGGTATTGGAAATGATGCTTCCTTTGTGCATCTAAAATGGCTTGTTCGTAAGCAGTCCATTTGGTTGGTAGCACTGTTAGATCCTCTCGCGGGCTCCGAAGTGTTTTCCAACGTCATCCTTTCTCTTGGATTTGGTGGAGGCATATCCAATGTTTCCAAGAAGATTTGAATTCTTTTGTGTAAGGATGTTTAGGTTCGTCCTCAGTTCGACTCTTTACAACTGTCGTTGGTTGTTTGCTTCTTCCCTGTTTTCCCATCCTCGTTCTTCTTTTCCGGAATTTACGCCAGGTGCGACCGCATTGTTTGTCAGGTCCTTTGGTCAAATATTCTTTTTCTTATGGACTTTGGTTTTAACTCGGCTGTCATCGGTGGCGATTTTAACATCGTTTCCTCTCAGACGGAGAAATGAGGAGGTGCATCTACCGCGCTGCGGTAGAGGACTTCAACTCTTTCATTGTATCATCTGGGCCTTATGAAGTGTCTTTTATTGGTTCGGCTTTTACTTGGTGCAACACCAAGATGGTCATCGCCGTACTCTTTCTCGACTCGATCGGGTCTTCGGATCGGAAGGTTGATTCAACATCCCTTTTTCATATTCGGTTTCCCACCTTACCCACACAAACTCAGATCATGCTCCGTTGATTTTTTTTTTCATCCCATCTCTCTTTGGGTCTATCCTTATTTCATTTTCAATCCATGTGGAGGTCTCATCACTCTTCTTACACATTGTAGATGTTGACACCAAAAATTGGCACAACAACCAAAGAAAGAGAATAAACGAAGATAAATGACTGCAAAAACTAAAAATAGGGAGAATCACACACCAATTTATAGTGGTTCAGCATTAATGAGTCTACATCCACTTTATAATCTCTTATATACTCTTTAAACTATTAAACATAATAGATACAATGACAGTACAACAAGAGATCAAAATATTTGAAAGCTAGAGTATTCAGACTTCCAAAAGTCCCTTCTTCTGAGTCTAGAAGGGGTATTTATAGATGATAAGTATTTGAGTCGGCTTGGATATGTGTCGTAGAATCCAAAAGAGTAGCTAAGTTTGAAGAAGTAGTTTTCTCCCATGGAATCAGTACTCTTCGAATTATCGGTGAAGGGTGACAATCGATCCCTCTTCATTCCAGATGGCTTGGAACAGATAAGGAAGGTGTGAGCTATTCTTTAAGCGTGTATCAGGTTCACAATTGGGTTCGATAAGACTAAGTATGCGTGATCACAATGGGCTTCTCTTGGACTGCGTCTGGTGTGAGTTACAAACTCAAGTGATGGGCCTCATCAGCTGGCCCACTTCTTGACTTCGAGGTACCTGCTTCGGAAATCCAACGCATGGGCCCATGGGGATGTCGAGCCTTGATGGGAAGGTCGAAAGACCCATCAACACTTTACCCCCAAAGTGTGTTGCGTTGGAGATGGGGCATACTTTGTAAACATGTGCTAAGAACAAACATTTTCTTTATCAACCGAAGAATCCCGTAGGTCGGTTTGAGCCATCCATTTATTGAGCTTCCTAAATCGAAATAAATATGTCAGCCATTTTGGAAATTTAAACAAGTTCATGTAATGATGACGCCTTACTATCATCCGTCTTATCGGCTGATACTTGGCTCGTTAGTGGCTTTACAAGTCGCTGATTCCACTTTGAAGGTCATGCCAACCGAATCCGAATAGCCACTCCATAATATTATAAAAGGAAAGCCCTTTTCACCTTTTTCTTTTTTAATTTTACTACCGAAAAAACTAATTTAGTGCTCTATAGGAAGAAGAAGAAGAAGAAGAAGGACGATCACCATCTTAGATCAAGATCATCTTTTTCAGGTAGAAATCAATTCTTTATCTTTTTCAAAATACTTTGATTTCTTTCTTGCGTAGGATCTCTCTTTTCTTCGCTTTCTTGTCGTAATTTAGGTTCCATGTGGTCCATAATTGGGATCATCAGCGTTGGATCACCTGAGTCAATGACGATGCGGCGGTCTGTGACGATTCCAATGCCATTCCAACGAAATATGATAGTGTCGGATCCGTTGGCCTAATTATGTCATAGATACGGAGAGAATTCCAGCCTTTTCATAGCATCTCGTGTGTCAGGGTGTTGTTAAACCCTTGGGCACGTGGTGGTGTTTGAGAGGGTGGTGATAAATGTAGCAACTTCTGTACAGCCTGACATATGAAAACAAATTGTGATTTCTATGGCTTGTCATTTACCAAGATAGCACTGTAAAGTGGAATTAACTCCCTCTGAATCAATCTTTAATTTCAACACGACAGTCTTTATTCAACCATGGTCAAGACACGAGGCAAACTTAAGCATGGGTCAGGTAAGGAATTACCTTTTTTAGCAAAGTCAATAGTACCACCGAGTCTTCGACTAGTTCTAAGTCTGATTCAGACAAGAACTCCCAAGATCAGTCGAAGAGTTCGCCACCTCCACCCATAGTCACGATTGAGTCAAGTGAAACATCACCTGTTCCAATAGCACCCGACATGCTTCCAGGGGCAGAAATTCTGAGAAATCCCTCGAACGCCTTAGGAACCGACATAACTCTCAAACGGCTAAAGAACCTGACAGCTAAACGTAACCTTCCTTTTGTAGATGTCCTTCTTCTGCAGGAAACTGATCGGCCTCACAATCCCCCAGAAGGTTATATGGCAATATCTCTCCTGATGCATAATGTGGGAGCTATCCCCCCTTTTCATTCATTCATTGTCAACTTCTTATTACGGATGAACCTAGCCCCGATGCAATTCCATCTAATTGCCTATGACAATTTGTTATATGTCTATTACTTGTACATGACGTACTTGGGTCACCCTCCGACCTTCGATGACCTGGCTATCTGTTTTCACTTTAGACATAATAAGAAACAGTCCCCTTCTCTTCTTTACTTCGAGTGCCTGAAGTTGGAATATTGTTGAAGATATTCCAAGCAAGGTGGGCGATCCAAAGCGGGAATGGTTTTTGATTAAAGAGGAGCCGAGATGCGCTCGATATTGGCTTCAATGCAGTAAGTCTCTTTGTCGGTCGATACATTCATAATAGAATTTCTTATGCCAACAATTTTTTTATATATAAAGGGGATGATCCAGTAAGGCCCGAGGAAGAAGTGTTTGAGGAACGCTACAGGCGACTGATTAAGTTGAAGCCCGAGCAGCGGTGGTTTTGGAATTTCATAACTGACGACCACTTACATTGGTATGCACTTCTTGACGAGGATAAAAAAATCAGGTCACAGAAGGAGGGATCCGAGTCAACACCACCAGTCGGAGTGAGATGCCCCTGCCAAAAAGAAACCAGCGAGTATGTAGATGACCCATTTGGTCGGGGAATCTGTAACACCCCGAATTTTAGTTAATACTAAAATTCACTAATTACAGAATAAATATTCTCAGATGAGAGAATTGGGGGAAATGGGCTGCGTTATTGCGTTCGTCTCGGAAAAATACGCGAAATAGAGTCCGAGTTTTCGAGAATCAAAGTCCGTATGGCCCAGTTATGGCCCAATGAAGTTGGCAGAAAATTTAAGATAAAAACAGAATTAAATATTTAAAATCAGATTTTGAATTTGGGGCCAGCGGGGGCCAGGCGGGAAAAATTCCCGCCCTAGCCATGTCGACAGGGCTGTCGACAGGGGTGTCGACTGCCCTGTCGACTTGCCTGTCGACACAGGGTGTCGGCCCTGTTGATCTGAGTGCACCAGATCTGGTTTTTGGTTGAGTCTTGGGCTGGGTTCTAGAGATTTCCTAAATCTAACGGACCTAATCTAACCTAGGGTTAATCTAAGGACCTAAAACACTACCTAATCCTATAAATAAGACCCTAACCCTACCCTAATTCATTCATAATTAGATCTTGTAACTAAACTATGGCAAAATGAAACTTGATCATGGCCTCCACAAATCAATGAAGAGAGTTGCAAGCTAATCATCTTCTTCTTCTTATTTGGCAACTAGTTTTACTTCATAAGTTTGCTAATCTTGGTTTTGGTGAGTTCCTATAGCTTTAATAATCAATTGTTAAATTGATTATGGTAGGATATGATAAGACATGGCTATGTTTGTGGATAAATATGTTTATGCAAGTTTAGTATATTGTATGTTATGTGTTTGGCAAGTTTTATGTTATATGCAAAGTTAATGCCATGTTTTATGATGCAAAACACTATGTTGAACATTTATGCATATGTAACATGTTATGCGAATTATGCATGTGATTTTATGCATGCTAAGTATTTGGTGTTATGCATGCTAAGTATTTGATTTTATGCATGCTAAGTATTTGATTGTATGCATGCTAAGTGTTTGGGTTTATGCAAGTTAAGTGGTGTGTTTATGCATAATAAGTAATTGATTCTATGCATGCTAAGTATGTGGTTTTATGCATGCTAAGTGTTTGGTATTATGCATAAATCATGACATATAAGTTTACCCTTTTAAATGTGATGCATACATATGCAAAATGACACCTTTATATGCTATGCATGTTTACCCTCCTTTAAGATGCAAGTCATATATGCAAGTTCAACATGTTATGCAAGTCATGTGTATGCTTATATGCAAGCTCAATATGTTATGCAAGTCATGTGTATGCTTATATGCAAGCTCAATATGTTATGCAAGTTATGTGCATGATGTTATGTAAGTTATGTGCATGTTGTTATACAAGTTCATATGCAAGTTATGTTTATGAGATTATGCAAGTTATGTGCATGATGTTATGCAAGTTATGTATATGCTTAAATGCAAGTTTAAGGTGATATGCAAGTTATGAATGCTTATGCAAGTATGTGAATGCTTATGCAAGTATATGAATGCTTATGCAAGTTATGTGTATGCTTAAATGCATCGTTAACATGTTATGCAAGTTATGAGAATGCTTATATGCAAGTGCAACATGTTATGCAAATCATGTATATGATAATGTGCAAGTTTGGGTTAAATGTAGTTGGGTTAATATATGCTCATATATGCAAGTTGACATCCTCTTAACCCATGACAAAGTTATATGCTAAACCCATGATAAATGGATCTTTCCCTTTTATTATGTCGTGAAATGAGAACGATTTACGTGGGGAACGATGGGGTAATAAATATGTTAATAAAAGTATGATTGGGTATGATTAAGCATACCATAAAAATAAATTAACATAAGTGGGAATTTACCTATTGAGTTAGGTCTACCCCATGGGAATTTATCTATTGAGTTAGGTCTACCCATGTTATGAAGAATGTGTAATTAATTAGGGATAATTAATTGTGGGGGTGATTAATTAGGCGTAATTAATCAACTAAGACACGAGGTTGGACCCTTTTGTAGCGGAAGTCTGCCCGGAACCGACCGGCCATCCAGCGGCTACAAATGATTGGCCCAATGTGAGAGGTCTTAGTCACAAACTAAATACGTGATTAACCTAAAGACACGAGGTTAGACTCGGTTATGACGTAAGGCTGCCCGGACCCAACCGGCTTAACCAGCGGTCATAAAAGATAATCTAATGTGAGAGGTCTTTAGGAGGATCACGGTCTTAATTAATTAAGAAACACTTAACCAAATTAGCATGTAGTGGGACATGAGGGTTAAGTGGGTGCCTTGGGTGGCATGTAGTAACTAGTGGGGGTGCCTCGGGTGGCATGAGGAAACTAGTGGGTTGCCTTGGGTGGCAATAGAAAATACGATTAGAATACTTAACCAAAGTGGAACATGTAATTAAAACATGGGTGAAGGGTTAAGTAAGTGCTTTGGGTGGCATGTGGAAATCTAGTGGGTGCCCTTAGTGGCAATTGAAATATAATTGATGACTTAACCAAATCTTAACATGTAAAGGGGCATGATTATAAAAAGGGGTTAAGTGGGATGCACTAGATAAAAATAGCAAGCTTAAGTAGTAGCTTGTGGGGGCCCATTTCAACCAATATCCCAAACGTATCTTTGTGGGCCCGACTCTAGTCGGGTGACGGGACACGCATATTGGACTTGACTATAAGCGGCCAAAACGGGTTAGCGGTGGCAACGCAGGATCAACGGGTTTCATATGCGTGTGTGGACCCGGGCTGGTTGGTAAGTCGTTGTTGCATCGTGTAGATATAAAGCCGTGCACAGCGGATATTATCTGGTAGCCACTTTGGGGAATGATACACCCCCTTTTGTGGGACCAGCACGGGTATTTACGGTAGGGAGCCGATCGCTTGAGAGTAGTGGGTACACCTAGTAAAGATAGGGGCAGACGGCACCTGTGTAGGGGTACAAGTAACTACTGGATAAAAATTACTAAGTACACTTAGTGGGATCAACCTTTAAGTAGGAATTACTCTTGGTGGGTAGAACTGGTGTGGTGCAGTGTAAGAATTACCCTTGGGTGGATAGATCTGGGATGGTATAAGCTAGAAATTATCCTTGGGTGGATAAATGCGTATTTTCGGTTATCGTAGTACATCCGGTGTTTAGTTGGCTACTTAGTGTAGTCATTATCCCCAGAGGTACCGTACCTTGTTTATGTCATACCCTAATTACTTTAATGGTTGTATTGTTAGGGTTATAGGACTCACTCAGACTTATGTCTGACCCCGTTGTTTTTATCTTTTTTTCCAAACCCTCAGGTTTTCAGAGTGGGCCTAGCACTAGTGGGCTTGGATCAGACCGCTATATCTATCTTTTGGGCTTGGATCGTAGAAGTAAAGCTCGGTTTATCTTTTCTATTATGGCTATTGTCTATGTAGTAGGATTATGTACTTCTATTTTATCAGGATGGATATTATGTACTTGACTCTTGTTATGGTTTTGTGATGTAACCAAACATGTTTTACTTTCCGCTGCAATGAAAGGATGTTTTAAATTTTCAAGTATTACTTATATCTGTCTTGTCGTAATTTTTCTGTTCTATACTCACTAAAAATACTCCACCAAAACTAAGGCATTCCCTTAGAGAGTGACCTTAGCGGGTGTGGGGTGTTACACGTGGTATCAGAGCTTAAGGTTACCAGAACAGATAAAATTTTTAGAAAAATTATTTTCTAAGAATATTTTTGGAAAGGAGTATTTTCAAAAACATGTCTTTTAAGAGAATAGTTTTTGAAAGAAAAGCATAATCCCCGATAGCCATATCTTTATCTTTCGAATTCTCCGTTTTGAATCTCTTCCTCTCTCGATTTTGAGTTTCCCCTCCGTGTATAGATGACCTTTCTAAGATAGATAAGAATGGAAAACCACTTCAAGGGACTTAGACGTTAGTCGGATTGGAAGTTGGTTCAAGAAGGAGGAGGACTGGTAGGTATCTATTGGATAGACGATGGGAGGAAGGCTCAAATAGTTGTTTGGTTAATGAAGGATGAAACCTCATTGGTGGGAGGTTACGAGTGGAGAATAGGGAAGAAGAAGGCAAGTAGTTATCCTTTTGGGAGGAATAGGACACCTTATTTGGATTGTCCAAAGAAGCAAGGGCAAGGTATGGAATCTTCTGGAGGGTAGTTGTATTCCCTCACGACTAGGGTACCAGATGGGGATAGGACCGTCTAGGTTGGAATTTGGATTACTTTATTATCCGATTCGAACTTATTTGATTCTGACGCATCGAGTTCGTTTATCTCATCATTGTTAGTTGAGTCACTGCACTTAGACACCAGTTTGGTATATGATCCCTTAGTTGTTTCAAACCCAATTGGGCTCCATGATGTGTTTGGGTTTGAAAGTTTTTATACTTAGCGTTGAGTTTAGGTGTGATGCTTGTTGGGCTTCACGGGCTATGGGCTAGTTTTGGGCATGGACTGGTTATCCAGTAGAGGTGCCGTTCTTGGTTTTGAAGGGAGAGTTGTTAGGCTTATGACCCGCTTAGGTAACACTCTCGAGATCTCTTGTAATCCCATAGAATCTGTTATGCTAAGTATCTAGAATCGCTTGACACGTCGGTCTAGAGTTTGCGATCTGTTAGAGTGGTCCGGAAATACTCGGATGTGTTTTGAGGAGGTGAAGGGCTTACCTCCGGAGCGGGAGATTGACTTCCAAATATATCTGGTAGACAATGCTAAACCAGTATCTTGGCCAGTGTGCCACATGGCTCCTCGTTAGAGGAGGGAACTCCATAAGTAAGTAGGCGATTTGCTTGAGAAGGGGTTCATAAGACGAAGTATATCGGAGTGGGGTGCTCCAGTAGTTTTTGTCACGAAGGCAGATGGGTCCCTCAGACTTTGTGTAGGCTAAAGAGAACTAAATAAACTCAGAAAGAAGAATAAACACCCATTGCCGAGGATTGATGATCTCTTTGATCAGTTGGCTGGCGCCTCAGTATTTTTGCAGTTGGACTTAGCCACGAGGTTTCGTCAGTCGAGAGTGACTGAGGATAGTATAGAGAAGACTGCCTTTAGGATTCTGGATGATTTTTTTTTAGGAGTGGATGGTGATGCCATTTGGTTTGACGAACGCCCCCGCATACTTTGTTGATTTGATGAGAAGGGTGTTCAGGGAGTACCTAAATAAGTTCGTGATGGTCTTTGTGGATGACATCTTGGTCTTTTCTGAGAGCGAAATAAATTTCGTATGTGCTCAATAGGGTGAGCAAAGCCAGTTATGGGAAAAACGGTGGTTTTGGAGCAAGACTGGCGAGGACATCCAAAGTTGGTTAAAGGCTTAATTAATTAGCCATTTTTACTAGTATCATCTCACGTAGGTCGCCTGAACTCGAAGGAGATATCCCTTGGGTGTTTGTCTGATATTGGTTTAGGCCTTTGGGGCTTGCATTTGGGGGATGTCGAGTTCGACTAGGGTGGTCTGCGTGAGAGATGGACAGTTGTGATGATTTTGGATAGGATTCTTAGCATCCTATGAGTTTGAGATAGCGTATACCCATGGCAAGGGAAACATGGTAGCGGACGCCTTAAGTAGAAAAAGGTTGTCCTTGAGTTCATTGTTCGTTGAACGATGGAGCTTAGAGTTTATTTCTAAGTTTGACTTTAGACCTTCCGTTGACTTTGTACCCGGTTTGCTAGCCTCCTTGGAGGTTAGACCTACTCTTTTGGGGCAGATTGGAGAAGCACAGAGGGACGACCCACAGTTGGTTGAGTTGGTAGAGAAGCTCATAAGGGGGAAGTCGTCCAGCCATTTGAGTATGTACACCCTAGACGATAGGGGGTGCTTGCGTAGAGACGGTAGACTTTGTGTACCGCAAGACGAGGGTTTGAGGAAGGTTATTCTTGATGATGCACACCGTTCTAGGATGACCATTCATCCTGGTGGGGACAAGATGTACCAAAACATGAAGAGGTTTTTTTTTTCTGGGCCGGTATGAAGAAAGATGTGGCCGAGTATGTCGCTCGATGCTTGGTGTGCCAACAAGTGAAGGCGGAGCAAAAGAAACCAGATGGGTTGCTTCACCCATTGGAAGTTCCGCAATGGAAGTGGGATAGCATCCCGATGGATTTTATTGACGGGTTACCCAGATCAAGAAAGGGTAATACGGGAATTTGGGTGGTGGTAGACAGACTTACTAAGAGCGCCCATTTTTATACCTATGAAGAGCAAGAGGACCGCTCCATGGCTAGCTTCTGTATATCTTCGAGAGATAGTTCGATTGCATGGTGTACCCTCCAGTATGGTGAGCGATCGAGATCCTATCTTCACTAGAGAGTTTTGGAAGAGGGTGCAAGAGGCGGTAGGGACTCAGTTGTGTTTGAGTACCGCATATCATCCTCAGACGGACGACCAGACCGAGAGGGTGAATCATGTCCTAGAAGACCTTTTGAGGCTTTGTATCTTAGATTTTGGAGGTACATGGGAAGAGCATCTTCCATTGGTGGAGTTCGCATATAATAACAGCTTTCAGTCCTGTATTGATATGGCACCTTTCGAAGCTCTTTATGGAAGGCCTTGTCGATCACCTACACGTTGGTGGGAATCTACGGATGAGATCTTGCTTGGGCCGATAAGGTTAGAAAGACTTGGGGAAAAGATTGATTCGAAGCGGCGCAAGATAAACATAAATCTTATGCGGACAAGAGGAGAACAGAGCTGGAGTTTGATATTAGGACATGCTTTTTAATCAAGATATCTCCGTTACGGAATGTGGTTCACTTTGGATCTGTTGGAAAGTGAGTACCAAGGTTTGTTGGGCCGTTTCCTATTAAGGAAAGGATTGGACAGATGACATATAGAGTGGAGTTGGCCGACAGGCTTAGTGGTGTACATGATATATTCCATGTGTTACATTTGAGGAAGTTCCTACATGAGACCGCAGAGGCGGTAGAGCCGAGCCTGCTTAAAGAAGTGGAAGTAGAGCGTGATGCGACGATTCGACGAGCTCCTACTTGCATCCTTGGGTCAGAGATTTGGAAGTTGAGAAACAGAGAGGTTTAACTAGTCAAAGTACGGAAGGGGAGATGAAGAGAGCGACGCTACCTGGGAGACGGAAGCGAAGATGCGTTCGAGGTACCCTTTTTGTTTCGGAGGGTATGTCCTTTTGCTTCTCCTTCATCACATATCTTGTGCTTATCTTATCCTTAGTATGTCCTCTCGATAGTACCTTTGACCTTCAGATAGGATAGTCCTATGGTTGAAACATGTGTTTGAGACATGTTATGTATGATGGATGCAAGTGGATGCAAGTGTTTGCTAGTGATTGCTCATGGATGCATATACACACACTCTAGGCACTAGATCGGCTCAATCACTTCATATTGCATATCGCATAAAATTGTGTGTAGGAAGCTATATTATGGATGTATAATGATTGTGTTATCACATGGATGATGCATTTTGGTGAATGATTGTGCACTCATGTAGATATCGTATGTGTCGATAGGGTTCTCTCGCAAACATAATGGATGCATGGCACTATCATGGTTTGCATATGTTCATACGTTAGATAGGGAACATATACACACACTTTTTGCATATGCTCATACATCATTAGAAATTGTTTTAAGGACAATGGATGCCCGTGGTTGATGGTTTGAGTAGATGGTTGTTTGGATGGTAGGATATGCATTCTCCTTAGCTTAGAGATTTCGGGGACGAAATCCTTTAAGGAGGGGAGAATGTAACACCCCGAATTTTAGTTAATACTAAAATTCACTAATTACAGAATAAATAATCTCAGATGAGAGAATTGGGGGAAATGGGCTACGTTATTGCGTTCGTCTCGGAAAAATACGCGAAATAGAGTCCGAGTTTTCGAGAATCAGAGTCCGTATGGACCATTTATGGCCCAATGAAGTTGGCAGAAAATTTAAGATAAAAACAGAATTAAATATTTAAAATCAGATTTCGAATTTGGGGCCAGCGGGGGCCAGGCGGGAAAAATTCCCGCCCTAGCCATGTTGACAGGGCTGTCGACAGGGGTGTCGACTGCCCTGTCGACTTGCCTGTCGACACAGGGTGTCGGCCCTGTTGATCTGAGTGCACCAGATCTGGTTTTTGGTTGAGTCTTGGGCTGGGTTCTAGAGATTTCCTAAATCTAACGGACCTAATCTAACCTAGGGTTAATCTAAGGGCCTAAAACACTACCTAATCCTATAAATAAGACCCTAACCCTACCCTAATTCATTCATAATTAGATCTTGTAACTAAACTATGGCAAATTGAAACTTGATCATGGCCTCCACAAATCAATGAAGAGAGTTGCAAGCTAATCATCTTCTTCTTCTTATTTGGCAACTAGTTTTACTTCATAAGTTTGCTAATCTTGGTTTTGGTGAGTTCCTATAGCTTTAATAATCAATTGTTAAATTGATTATGGTAGGATATGATAAGACATGGCTATGTTTGTGGATAAATATGTTTATGCAAGTTTAGTATATTGTATGTTATGTGTTTGGCAAGTTTTATGTTATATGCAAAGTTAATGCCATGTTTTATGATGCAAAACACTATGTTGAACATTTATGCATATGTAACATGTTATGCGAATTATGCATGTGATTTTATGCATGCTAAGTATTTGGTGTTATGCATGCTAAGTATTTGATTTTATGCATGCTAAGTATTTGATTGTATGCATGCAAGTGTTTGGGTTTATGCAAGTTAAGTGGTGTGTTTATGCATAATAAGTAATTGATTCTATGCATGCTAAGTATGTGGTTTTATGCATGCTAAGTGTTTGGTATTATGCATAAATCATGACATATAAGTTTACCCTTTTAAATGTGATGCATACATATGCAAAATGACACCTTTATATGCTATGCATGTTTACCCTCCTTTAAGATGCAAGTCATATATGCAAGTTCAACATGTTATGCAAGTCATGTGTATGCTTATATGCAAGCTCAATATGTTATGCAAGTCATGTGTATGCTTATATGCAAGCTCAATATGTTATGCAAGTTATGTGCATGATGTTATGTAAGTTATGTGCATGTTGTTATACAAGTTCATATGCAAGTTATGTTTATGAGATTATGCAAGTTATGTGCATGATGTTATGCAAGTTATGTATATGCTTAAATGCAAGTTTAAGGTGATATGCAAGTTATGAATGCTTATGCAAGTATGTGAATGCTTATGCAAGTATATGAATGCTTATGCAAGTTATGTGTATGCTTAAATGCATCGTTAACATGTTATGCAAGTTATGAGAATGCTTATATGCAAGTGCAACATGTTATGCAAATCATGTATATGATAATGTGCAAGTTTGGGTTAAATGTAGTTGGGTTAATATATGCTCATATATGCAAGTTGACATCCTCTTAACCCATGACAAAGTTATATGCTAAACCCATGATATTTGTGATGGATCTTTCCCTTTTATTATGTCGTGAAATGAGAACGATTTACGTGGGGAACGATGGGGTAATAAATATGTTAATAAAAGTATGATTGGGTATGATTAAGCATACCATAAAAATAAATTAACATAAGTGGGAATTTACCTATTGAGTTAGGTCTACCCCATGGGAATTTACCTATTGAGTTAGGTCTACCCATGTTATGAAAAATGTGTAATTAATTAGGGATAATTAATTGTGGGGGTGATTAATTAGGCGTAATTAATCAATTAAGACACAAGGTTGGACCCTTTTCTAGCGGAAGTCTGCCCGGAACCGACCGGCCATCCAGCGGCTACAAATGATTGGCCCAATGTGAGAGGTCTTAGTCACAAACTAAATACGTGATTAACCTAAAGACACGAGGTTAGACTCGGTTATGACGTAAGGCTGCCCGGACCCAACCGGCTTAACCAGCGGTCATAAAAGATAGTCTAATGTGAGAGGTCTTTAGGAGGATCACGGTCTTAATTAATTAAGAAACACTTAACCAAATTAGCATGTAGTGGGACATGAGGGTTAAGTGGGTGCCTTGGGTGGCATGTAGTAACTAGTGGGGGTGCCTCGGGTGGCATGAGGAAACTAGTGGGTTGCCTTGGGTGGCAATAGAAAATACGATTAGAATACTTAACCAAAGTGGAACATGTAATTAAAACATGGGTGAAGGGTTAAGTAAGTGCTTTGGGTGGCATGTGGAAATCTAGTGGGTGCCCTTAGTGGCAATTGAAATATAATTGATGACTTAACCAATTCTTAACATGTAAAGGGGCATGATTATAAAAAGGGGTTAAGTGGGATGCACTAGATAAAAATAGCAAGCTTAAGTAGTAGCTTGTGGGGGCCCATTTCAACCAATATCCCAAACGTATCTTTGTGGGCCCGACTCTGGTCGGGTGACGGGACACGCATATTGGACTTGACTATAAGCGGCCAAAACGGGTTAGCGGTGGCAACGCAGGATCAACGGGTTTCATATGCGTGTGTGGACCCGGGCTGGTTGGTAAGTCGTTGTTGCATCGTGTAGATATAAAGCCGTGCACAGCGGATATTATCTGGTAGCCACTTTGGGGAATGATACACCCCCTTTTGTGGGACCAGCACGGGTATCTACGGTAGGGAGCCGATCGCTTGGGAGTAGTGGGTACACCTAGTAAAGATAGGGGCAGACGGCACCTATGTAGGGGTACAAGTAACTACTGGATAAAAATTACTAAGTACACTTAGTGGGATCAACCTTTAAGTAGGAATTACTCTTGGTGGGTAGAACTGGTGTGGTGCAGTGTAAGAATTACCCTTGGGTGGATAGATCTGGGATGATATAAGCTAGAAATTATCCTTGGGTGGATAAATGCGTATTTTCGGTTATCGTAGTACATCCGGTGTTTAGTTGGCTACTTAGTGTAGTCATTATCCCCAGAGGTACCGTACCTTGTTTATGTCATACCCTAATTACTTTAATGGTTGTATTGTTAGGGTTATAGGACTCACTCAGACTTATGTCTGACCCCGATGTTTTTATCTTTTTTTCCAAACCCTCAGGTTTTCAGAGTGGGCCTAGCACTAGTGGGCTTGGATCAGACCGCTATATCTATCTTTTGGGCTTGGATCGTAGAAGTAAAGCTCGGTTTATCTTTTCTATTATGGCTATTGTCTATGTAGTGGGATTATGTACTTCTATTTTATCAGGATGGATATTATGTACTTGACTCTTGTTATGGTTTTGTGATGTAACCAAACATGTTTTACTTTCCGCTGCAATGAAAGGATGTTTTAAATTTTCAAGTATTACTTATATCTGTCTTGTCGTAATTTTTCTGTTCTATACTCACTAAAAATATTCCACCAAAACTAAGGCATTCCCTTAGAGAGTGACCTTAGCGGGTGTGGGGTGTTACAGAATCTTTGGTTTGTTCCCGCCTGGGGAGAAAAAGAAACTCCTTCCAAAAAGGCCTACTTTCAAAAGATGGGTTCGAGAGGCTGAGCGTCGAGAAGCCAAGCGTCGAGAGGCTGAGCATCGAAAAAGAGAGAAAGTCCCTGCTAAGAAAATTCCAAAGAATGTGCGAGGGGCTAGTCAAAGAGAACCCTACTGAGGAGCGCTCGAGAGATTCTGAGGTCGAGAAAGACTTTTCTGCGGTTCATGGCTTGCAGGAAGAACATGCCGCGTCTCCTTTTCCCGGTCTAGAGAAGCTGCAGATGCCAGAGATTATTCTTTCCCTACAGAACCTAGACTCAAACCAATTTTTTGCTAATCAGTCCAAGGGAATGTCTTTTCCATCTGGACGAGGAGGTGTCAAAGGTATGTCCCTAACCCTATATAGGGTCAACTTGAATAATTTGTCACATAGCATTTGTATTGCACGTCATAGTACAATTTATTTAATTTTTGCCTAAATTGAATATTGACCGGACCTATTGTAATTTCTCTTCTCTTTCAGAGGAAATACATGAGGAGTTTTATGGCAATCTTTTTAATTCTATTTCGACAGAGGTCGGGCCAGTCGAGCTAGCCTTGAAGGAAACTAGGCAAGGGAATGAGGATAGAGAGGAAAGCGATGAAAGGAAGAAGAAGAAAAAGAACGAAAACAAAGAGAAAAAGAAAGAAAAGAGAGATGGAGAAAAAGAGAGTGGAAGAATTGAATCGAGAACAACACCAGCAGAAGAAGAAAAGTTTAGGAAAGCATGATCGGGCGCCGGAAGAAAAAGAAGAGCCAGGGAACATTTCTAAGAAGAAAAGTGGGCATAAGTCCCACGAGCTTTGGCCTTTTCTCCATCTTGAGGATATAACCCCCAGGGAGGGAGAGAAAGCCAAACATTCACGGGCTGTGTCAAGTCACCCCACGCCCTTGGTCGATCCTTCTTCCACTGATCGAGTTAGAGAATTGGAGTGATCTTTTGCTGATTTCATATTCACCGAGGTCGATTTTACCCCTGAGTTACAACCGCTGTCGCATAGCTTTGGACGATGTCTTCAAAACAATCTCGGCCATGTTCTTTCCCAATATAATGTGATGCATAAGTACGCCAGGCAACTAAGTGGAGTATTAAAGGACAAGCTGATTGAAATTGCTGGTTTGAAGAAAGATTTAACTTGTGATAAGAGGTCCTTCAGGCTCTTTGAAAAAAAAATAATGGTTACGAGTTGCAGGCAGCGGCCGATAAGAGGAGATATGAGAAAGCGGTCGAGGATCTGAATGCCCGATTCCAACAAAAAAGTCAGGAATGCGATTCCATGAGGGGCGAGGTAGAATCCTTGAAGGACGAAAAGGCTCGATTGGGCCTCGAGGTGCAGAACCTCAAGGCATAACTTCATTCATCTGAGTTGTCCAAAATTCTGGTTGAAGAAAGCGCTGCTATGATGATCGAGTCAACAAACAATTTAAAGCTTCAACACAATATTGACATTGAGGCCGTCAAAGCTGATCATGCTTGAGAGGTATCCGAGATAAACAAGGAGCGTCGGCATCAAGCTGTTACATTTTTCACAAGGGTCCTTCGTCATAGGGACTTCTCCTGGATACCGAGGTACACCACAGTGTTGGTCGATACTTGGAAAATCATTCTGAGAGAAGAGAGAGCTACAGCCAAAGGTCAGCCACTAGATGAAGACGAGTTGATGACCCAGTTTTTGAATGATGACGAGCGGGCGGTATTGGCTGAGGGAAGGAGCCAAGAAAGGAGGGCGGATGAAGCTAAACGCCATCGATTGAAGGGGAAGTCGGTCCCCGAGAAAGAAGTTTGTAGCAGTCGGATGAAGGTATCCCTCTCTTCTCCTCCTGCAAATATGGAGACGGGTTCGACATCCATCGCTCCCCCCGAGCCAGCTAAAGTCATGAAAGAGCAGCCGATCAAGTCTAATACTGGAGGTAAGCTCATGCACCAGTCTTTAGTTTACTTATCTGACTTTGACTTATGCTTTCTGTTGTAGGTGCTTCATTGGTGAAGGAGAGTGTAGAGGTAGAGACTATTGTCTGGAAGAAGAGTAGCATTGGGGATGCAACTGAAGTCATAAGGGAGAAGAGGATCGATATAGGATCATTGGAGGACGACAATATCGAGATTATCATGAAGTTTAAGAAAAATTATCATCCATCCATGGCCGAGATCAAAACTCAGAGTGAGAAGGACATTTCTTCCATGAATCCCGAGCCACTCGAAGACCCTTTGAAGTTCAGTCCATTCAAATTATCCCCCCAACCATCCTTTCTTCGGTCGAGGTTCCTCCTTTCGTAGATTCTCCCAGCCCACAAGTCTCAACACCAATTCTCACTTCCTTTGGGAGAACGCTTAAGGGATCAAGACGCAGACTCAACACCGAGGAAGCAGCGGAAATGGCCAAGCAGAAAGAGTTAGCAGACATGATCATATCGAGCATGGGGATATGGTACCTCCGTTTTAAATTTCTTTTGTTGTAATTTTTCTTTTTAGGCCCTCTGGAAGTTTCATGCGAGTGCAGCCCTCGCGCTTTTGTCATTATCAAGCTCTTGTACTTGTAAGGACGAAATTTTTATTGTACTTGTCATGCAGCAATATTTTGTAATTATGTTAACATAAATGAAAATATACTTATCTTTAAGTACTTGTGTCAATTATGTTCTGAATATGTCGAGAACGGAAACGTCGTCCGGGTTTCCTTTCTTATTATGTCCCTTTAGAGTTATTCAGATGCTACCCTAGTCTGGGTTATTCATCGACCTTCTTACCCCTAGCGTCGGGGTAAGTTGTTTGGATAGCAAGCTCTCCAATCATGCTTAACTGTATTCGACCCAAATTGAGGGCCAGACGTCCTTAAGTAGGAGCTCTTTTAGTATTTTATACTCATCCTTTAGTAGGCAAGGAGTAGATTTTTTAAGGATCTAGCGGTCTTTTGTCGGGGTGCACCTTTCACACTCATCCACTGTTTGTACGTGGAGATTAAATGAAAAGAGCCGATGTTTACGACTTAAAGGATCTATATGGATATTGCGGAAATGTACATGATATGCTAGCTAAATAATATGCAATAGTTATGCAAATATAATCTAACTTACCGAGATATATAAACAAAGTAAATGAGGAAAAATAAAGTAAAAGAGGCACCAGGAGATTTTATACTTGTTCGGACTTCCCGCCCTACGTCCAGTTCCGAAGCTCCTCTTCGGAATTAACTAACAACGCCCTCTCTTAACCCTGAGGAATAGGTCAGTACACCCGAGCCCCAACAAGGATGCCTCTCGCCTGAGCAACTACACAGGTCTTCAACAATTGTAAGTGTTTGACTTCTGATTTGTGTTCTTGAATCAACACGGATAGACAATTTTTTAAGTACAACCTTCCTATAATCTGATCCTCGATTATGTACTTTGAATGCAAAGATTTAAGAAAGAATATTGCTTGTTGAATCAAATGATACTAAATTGATTCACAAATTCAACAAGCATTTGAATTGGAGAGCTTTTTAATTGCAAAGAATGTTAATAGAGAGAGTAAAATGATGATCAGAGAATTAGTAAAATTCGGATAGATTAGGTGATTGTAAAACATGATTGAACTTAGTTATATAGTTGTATAAGAGTAGCAATCCTTCATGGATAGTTTCCATAAAAAGTTATGCCCATTTCCTTTTATTAATGAAGAGGAATCTCTTCATGAAGAATGGTGACTCTTCAGAAAATAGTTTCTGGGTCGAATCAGTCGGCTGGTTAAAAATCATCAGTTGACTAGTAGAATTAAATTATTTATATAAAACTGCCGTTTTGTGCAGAAATAGCTTGACCAGTCGACTGGTCCATTTCCTATCAGTCATTGTTAGGCCAATTTCCGCACATATATGGCTTTTCAAGGTTTTTAAATATATATATGTATGTATGTGTATATATATAACTTTAATTAACAAATTCGTGTATACTTGAGGATAGATTTTTAACATAATTCTAACATGACTCAATGTACATATTTATGTAAACCTTATCTTTATGATTCAATTCCCATAGTAGCTTCATTCGTTGGCATCGATCAAAATATTGTTATTCAACATTCTCCCCCTTTTTGATTGATGACAACACTTTGGATTTTCTCCCCTTGAATGTTTAACTCCCCCTGAATTTCTGCATAAATTTGTTAGTTCATAATATTGTAACCTTACCATTTGATTCCTGCTTTCACAAATGTTAGCACAATTTCCAATAGTATGGAAAAAAATAATAGCATGGAAACATAAAAGTGGCATTAAACATAGATAGCATGAGAGATATTTCTCCCCTTTTATCATCGATTAAAAGGAGAGTAAGACATTATAAGCACATGATAATCAAAGAACTGTTTAGAGATCTCTGAACGATACAATTCCTAGTTCTCATCGAAATTTATTGAAAAAATTCTCTAAAAGGGGTTTAGTAAAGATATCTGCAATTTGATTTTCTGAGTTAACAAATAATAAATTAATTGTTTGTTTTTCAATATTATCTCTCAATAAATGATGTCTGATGTCAATGTGTTTAGTTCTAGAATGGTTTACCGAATTCTTAGATAAATTTATTGTGCTTGTATTGTCATAATAGATTATGCAATTTGGCAAATTTACATTAAAATCTTTTAATGTTTGCTGGATATATAATATCTGAGCACAAGTTAGTGCAGCAGATATGTATTCAGCTTTGCATGTTGATAATGAAACACAATTTTGCTTTTTGCTAAACCGAGATATAAGTGATTTACCAATAAAGTGACATGTTCTACTTTTACGATCCGTTCGTGATCCTCCAAAATCAGCATCGCTATATGAAACCAATTCAAAGGAACAGTCTTTTGGATAGAAGAGTCCAAAGTCATTGGTACTACTTAAATATCGTAATATTCATTTAATTGCTCTTAAATGTGACTCTTTTGGATTAGCTTGAAATATGGCACATAAGCCAGCACTCATCATAATGTCCAATCTACTTGTTGTTAGATATAAACGTCAACCTATCATGCTTCAATATAACTTTTGATCGACACTTTTACCATTTTCGTCTTTATCTAAATATTTCAATGTACTCATTGGTGTAGGTTTACTTGACGTGTTTTCCATTCCAAAACGTTTTATTAAATTAATACAATATTTTTCTTGATTAATAAAAATTCCATCAGATAATTGCTTAATTTGCAAACCCAGAAAGTAGGACAGTTCTCCCATGTGTGACATTTCAAATTCATTATTCATTATTTTTGAAAACTCTTGACATAATTGATCATTTGTAGATCCAAAAATAATGTCATCTACAAATATTTGAACTATTAGAATATCTTTATTGTCTTTCTTGATAAAAAGTATTTGATCAAATTTTCCAATTTGAAATCCTGAATCTAATAAGTAAGTTTTGAGACGTTCATACCATGCACGAGGTGCTTGTTTCAGACCATATAATGCCTTTTTTCAGTTTATAAACATGATCAGGATATTTTTCATGAGCGAATAGTGGAGGTTGTTCAACATATACTCGTTCTTTAATGTAACCATTTAAGAAAGCGCTTTTAACATCCATCTAATATAATTTAAAGTTATGTTGACAAGCATATGCTAATAATCTTCGAATTGCTTCTTGTCATGCAACTGGAGCAAAGGTTTCTTCATAATCTATATCTTCTTCTTGATTGTAAACTTGTGCAATAAGTCTAGCTTTATTTCTAGTGATATTTCCCAATTTATTTGCTTTATTTTTGAAAACCCATTTTGTTCCAGTGACAGTTTGATCATTTGGTCTTGGAACTAATTCCCAGACTTCATTACGTTCAAACTGGTTTAATTCTTTTTGCATGGCAATTATCCAATTTTCATCTGTTGACGCTTCCTTAGGATTTTTGGGTTCGATATTTGATAAGAAGGCTACATTACTTATCAAATTAAGTTGACTTCTTATTCTAACGTTTAAAGTTATTTCTCCAATAATATTTTGTGTTGGATGATCTCGTAATATTCGGGATGGAGATCTGACTTCATTAACAGGAATATTTTGATTATTAGTATTATCTTGAGTTTCCGTAGTATTATTCTCTGTGTTGTTATGAACAATGTTTTCATCTTCTCTGTATATTAATAGATCATCATCGTAAGAAGAATTATTTATTATAATATCCGTTTTAAAAAAATTTGGAATAAAATTTTCGTCTAACGAAACATGAAGTGATTCTTCTATTTTACTGGTTCTTTTATTGAAAATACGATAAGCTTGCTTCATTCAGAATACCCTAAGAATATTCCTGTGTCAGATTTTGAATCAAATTTTCCAAGTAGATCTTTTGTATTTAAAATAAAACATTTTGATCCAAAAACTTTAAAATACGATATATTTCGTTTTCTACCAGTAAAAAGTTCGTATGGAGTATTTTTAGTAAAAAGTCTAATGGAAACACGATTCAAAACATAACTTACTGTTGCAACTACTTCCGCCCAAAAATGTTTTGGTAGTGTACTTCCATTTAATAATGTTCTCGCACATTCTTGTAAAGTTCTATTCTTACGTTCTACAACTCCATTTTTTTATGGAGTTCTAGGAAATGAAAAATTATGAAAAATTCCTTTCTTTTGACAAAATAAATCAAATTTCTCATTTTCAAATTCTCCTCCATGATCACTTCGTATGTTCTTTATTTTTAAATTAGTTAGATTTTGAATTTGTTTGACGAAATTCTTAAAAATATCAAAAGTATTGCTTTTATTCTTTAATAACATAGTCCAAGTGTATCTTGAAAAATCATCAACAATTACAAACACATATCTACTATGATTTATGGACTGAACTTGAGTTGGTCCGAATAAAACCATGTGCAGTAACTCAAGTGGTTGTAAGGTTGATATAACCTTTTTAGATTTAAAAGAGGATTTTGTTAACATTCCGAGTTTACAAGCATCGCATAAATTTTCAGTTTTGAATTTTATTTTGGGTAATCCTCTCACAAGACCATTTTTAGATAAGTTGTTTATTGTTTTAAAGTTAACATGACAAAATCGTTTGTGCCATAACCAAGGATCATTATCTTCGGCTAATAAACACATGCTTGGATTATTATTAATTGCCATATTTAAAATATAAATATTTTTGTCTCGATTTCCTTCAAAAATAAGATTTTGATTTGAATCAAATATACTAAATTTATTTTCAGAAAATGTTATTTTAAAACCTTTATCGCATAATTGACTTATACTTAATAAATTGCGTTTTAAATTCTTAACTAATAAAACATCCTAAATAAGAGGTGAATTGGATATACCGTAATTGCTCACATCACCTTTGTTGATGATGTATCCTTTGGAATTATCTCCAAGTGTGACAGTACGTCCTTTTGAGCAAGTGATATTTGATTGCATTTCTTTGTCTCCTGTCATATGTTTTGAGCAACCACTGTCAAGTATCCATTTTCCTTTGTTATTGTCGAGTGGGACTTGCAAAAATATTTCATTGGAACCCACTTCCTCCGTTAGGGTCTTAAGGGTTAAGTCTTAGGAAGCCAAACCCAAGAGGGCTTAGGTTCCTTTTTGAAAAAATAATTACTATTATAATGAACAGAATCTAAAAAGTTTTTAATATATTTATTCCTGATAAGAATATTATTTATATTTGGAATCCATATACTAATATTATCTGAATAATTCTTCTTACAAGTATTTAATTTACTACCAGAAATTTTCGGTTTAATACTAGAATTTTTTATATTGGATTTCCTTTTTGAATTTATTTTATTATCATATCCATGTCCTTTTTTATTAAAAACCGATTGAGAATTTTCTAAAATTTTAGATAAATTCTCGCTACCCTTGTTAAAAAAAATTACATTTTTAGAAATATTTTCTAACTTAGTTTTTAAACTAGAGTTTTCTAAATCTATAATTTTAACTTTATTATTTAAATCATGATTTTCAGAAACCAATAAATCATTTTTATTCTTTTGAATTTCTATTTCTTGACTCAACAAAGAAATTTGAGTATTTGCATTTGAAAGAGAATCTTATAATTGTCTAATTTCTTCTTCTAATATTTTTTTTCATCTTTCAAAAGGTCTCTCTCAAATTCGGCTTTGTTTTTATCTTAATTAGCTTATTTAAATTTTCTTTTAAACACTTTCCTAGATTCTAAGATTTTAGTATTAATTTCTACTAATTCATCAAAAGTAAAATCACTTACATCATTGTCCTTAGCCATAAAGCACACGTTTGCTTGCTCACTATCGCTGTCGTTATCACTTTCAGAAGATGAATCCGAGTTGTCCCAAGTGGCTGAAAAAGCTCGTTTCTTTGATTTTTCATTTTTGCGATTTCTTTTTAGCTCTAGACAATTCTTTTGATAGTGTCTGGTCTTGTGACAGTTGAAGCATTCTACTAGAGCTGGATCAGGTTCTTTTGATGAACTCTTCTTTATATTTTTGCTTTGACTCTTTCTATATTTTAGAAATTTTCTAAAGTTCTTTGCAATAAATGCTATATCTTCTTCATCTGAATCGGAATCTTCTTTTTCTGCATGGAAAGCTAAATTTTTCTTATCTTGTACCTGTGCTTTCTTTGCCTATAAATTCACTTCATAAGACATTATATTACCAATCAGTTCTTCCAGTTTCATGGCAGAGAGATCATTAGCTTCTTCGATTGCAAATACTTTTCTCTCCTATTCATCCGTTAAAGAATTCAGGATTTTTGAAACTATATCAAAGTCGGAATATTTTTCCCCTAGTCCTAACAAAGAATGATAAATATTTTGAAAACGTGAATACATATCATTTTTGGACTCGTTTTCATTCATCTTAAAATTTTGAAACTGATTCTTGAGAAAAGATATTTTACTTTGTTTAACTTTGTTAGTGCCTTCATGAGTAATCTTGTGTGTTCTTTAGATTTCATATGCAGTGTTGCACATGCAAATCCAATTGAACTCATTTCTATTTAGAGCACAATGTAGCATGTTCATGGCTTTAGCATTTGCAGTAGCTTCATTTTTCTCAATATTTGACCATTCAGTGTATGCAGTAGTAGGTGATGTATACTCTTTTTGAGTAATATTCCATGGATCATAGCTATTAGCTTGCATGTATATTCTCATTCGAGTAGCCCGGTAACTATAGTTCATGCCATTAAAGAAGGGTGGTCTAGCAGTTGATTGGCCTTCAAAATATCCAGTGTTATTGCTAATGCTAGTATTATTATCCATAATGTCAATGTATTAAATAATGGTTTTACAGTTATATGATGGCCTTGCTCTGATACTAATTGAAAAGAGTCAATGTGTACGACGTAAAGGATCTATATGGATATTGCGGAAACGTACGTGATATGCTAGCTAAATAATATGTAATAGTTATGCAAACAGAATCTAAGTTATCGAGATATATAAACAAAGTAAATGCGGAAAAATAAAGTAAAAGAGACACCAGGAGTTTTTATACTAGTTCAGACTTCCCGCCCTACGTCCAGTCCCGAAGCTCCTCTTCGGAATTCACTAATAACGCCCTCTCTTAACCTGGAGGAATAGATCAGTACACCCGAGCCCCAACAAGGATGCCTCTCGCATGAGCAACTACATAGGTCTTTATCAATTACAAGTGTTTGACTTTTGATTTGTGTTCTTAAATCAACACGGATAGCCAATATTTTAAGTAAAACCATCCTATAATCTTATCCTCGAGTATATGCTTTGAATGCGAAGATTTAAGGAATAATACTGCTTGTTGAATCAAATGATATTAAATTGATTCACGGATACAACAAGTATTAGAATCGGAGAGCTTTTTAATTGCAAAGAATGTAAATAGAGAGTGTAGAATAATGATCAGAAAATAAGTTTAATTCGGATAGATTAAGTGATTGTAAAACATGATTAAACTTGTTTATATAGTAGTACAAGAGTAGAAATCCTTCATGAATAGTTTCCATGAAAAGTTATGTCCATATCCTTTGATTAATGAAGAGGAATATCTTTATGAAGAATGGTGACTCTTCAGAAAATAGTTTTTGGATCGAATCAGTCGACTAGTTAAAAATCATCAGTTGACTGATAGAATTAAATTATTTATATAAAACTTTTAAAACTAGCTGTTATGTGCAGAAATAGCTTAACCAGTCAACTGTCCATTTCCTACCAGTCGGTTGATAGGCCAGTTTCTGCATATATCTGGCTTTTCAAGGTTATTAAATATATATATATATATATATATATAACTTTGACTAGCACATTCGTGTATACTTGAGGATGGACTTTAACATAATTCTAACATGACTCAATGTACATATATATGTAAAACCTTATCTTTATGATTCGATTGTCATAGTAACTTCATTCGTTGGCATCGATCAAAATCTTTTATTCCACATTAGAGTTATGTTCAAGCAGTCAGTCGGTATGTTAGGTTAGCCATCATTCCCACTTTCAATCAATAAAGTAGAGTTGAAAGATGATCGACCAGTCTTAGTCAAGGACCGATAACCCTATTTTGGTTGAAATTTTTTATTATTTATTAGTTTTTAATGGTGCTGACCAGCTTTGTCCCAGGATAGCACATCAGGGTGTCAAGATTTAAGCTAAAGTTGGTCGAATCATAACATTTAGCTACAACAAAAAATCAGAGCAGAGAAGGATCCTTTTATTCATATACTACTGCAATTGAAAAATGATTTCTTATTACAATACTAAGACAAATAAAGTAATAAAGAAACTAAAAATTCTAAGAATGATAAGGTCACAAGTGCCCTGCATTCCATGCTCTTTGAAAAGGCTCACCATCAACAGCCGACAACCTAAAGCTTCCATTATCAAGCTTTCGTTGAATGACGTATGGCCCTTCCCACTTGGGGCCCATATGGACGGGAGTTGGAAAAACACGTTTCAAAACAAGGTCGTAAACATGAAAATTCTTTGGTCGGACCTTTTTTTAGTATCGTACAATCCTTCGCCTATGGGCTTCGGCGCAAAGGTTTGCTTCTTCTCTTTTTTTATCAATCGTGTCTAACGATGTCAAGAGATGTGCTTTATTAGACAGTGGGTCGTAGTAAGTCGTTCGATGAGAGGGGACTTCAAGTTCTATCGGAAGAACCGCTTCCGAACCATATGACAAGGCGAAAAGTGTATGGCCAGTAGCCGTCTTATTAGTGGTATGATATGCCCAAAGGGCTAGGGGCAATTCGTTGACCCATTTTCCATTAGCTCGCTCTAGCCGCTTTTTCCGAATGGTTTTGATAATCTTATTAAATGCGTTAACTTGGCTGTTAGACTGGGGATGTGCAACTGCAGTATACTTCTTCTCAATGTGATACTTCTCACAAAAGTCCCTGAACTCTAGGCTATCGAATTGAGTCCCATTATCTATAATAATGGTTTGAGGTATCCCAGATTGGCACATGGTATTTCTTACGATGAAATTGGTGACTCGTTTTTTTGTGATTGTAGTCATCTATTTGGCCTCTGCCCACTTTGTAACACCCCGCCTCCGCTAGGGTCACTCGCAAAGGAATGCACTAGCTTTAGAGGGGCATTATTGGTAAACATGCACAGAAATATCACAAGACAGAACATATATAAATAGCGGAAGTAAAATCAAACTTTCATAACATGAATAAATAAGGTCTAAAGCCTTTTACATCAGAGTACATCAAAACCTGTCTTGCAATAATAAAGAAGCATAAAAACCTTTTCATAAATTATTCCCCCAAGTAAAAACAGTAAAGTAGCCATAGCCAAGAGAAGTCCAAGCCATCCATGATGACCTTCAGGCAGAAGAAGTCCGAACTAAACACCATTGTTTCCTCCCTGTAACCTGGGGGGGGAAACGGAAGAAAAGAGGCGAAACAAAACGGGTCAGTCAAAAAGACTGAGTAAGTCCTATCTACTTCCAGTATAAAAACAGGTAAAGGTAACATGACATGCATAAACTGAAAGTAAACATAAGGATAACTACAAGATAGATAAACCAGTATAACCGGTTGAACTACTGTGGCAAGGTAAACCAAGGTATCATGATAAACTGCGGTGTTATGATAAGTCAAGGTATCAAATCGTCAGATTTCCATCGAGTACATTATCCCAAGGTATCTACCCCGTCTAACGTCCCACGGTATCTATTATGTATATTCTTCCTAATCCTAACATGTATATTTGCTCTGCACCTCTCGTACTAATATCCCTACCCGCTTCATGTGTTAACCATGAATGTCCCTTGCTCAAAGTCGTGTAATGGTCCATGTCAACCTAATATCGCATATATAGATTACTCAAATCATATGTTTCTTTCCATGTATACAAGTTCAGCCCTTTGCCGTACCTCGTACGGGCTTCCTCATGTCGTATTATCCTTGAAATCGTTTGGACTGTCACCCTTGTTCTAGCTAGGCTCTTCCATATAAACCATCGTTTGAACTACTAGGACTTACGCCACCTAGCACCACTAGGGATTACGCTTACCTATTGCACGCTTTCGTATTTCGGTTTGGGTTAAACCACCTAGGCCACTAGGGATTACGCTAACCCTCAACCGCGCCCTTTTCCCCACGTATTCATCGTGAATCGTTTTTCTATAACTGTATGCACGTGTATCACATCGTGCCATCCGAGTCCTGTCACAGGGCAAACCAAGAAATACAGGACTCGGTCGGGAGCTTTAGATTTATCTGCCGATGCAGATACTAAGGTCTGCTTTTCTACACGTGGCTATGGTCCCACGAGACCCCTCCCTCAACTAGTGAAAGGCAACACAAGAGAAAATCTTGTATGAGAACTACACTCCGGTCAGCCCACATCCTACGACCTACCTCACCCATAATTAGATAGCAAATTATGGTCTGTTGGGTGTCCCCTGCCTTTCCGTACGTACACGCTTGACTTAAGATGGTAGATGATCGACGAACTTGCTATCTCGGGCACCTTATGTATTCGCCGACTCACTGCTATCCACCCCAGTCTTTAGGTCGCTCGCATAGCAACCAAGGCATATTCTTGGTTCTTCTACCGCAGACCTCAACCTCTCGTGAGCCTAGTATAATGACCTGGCAGCTCACAGAGGGATCCCAAGAATATCCTCACGTTCCCCGAAGCCGCTGCTTCGTTACCCAGTTCGTTGGAGCCTTTATCTGAATCAGATAGCCTGCACCTACGCGTATACTTAAACGATGACCTACCGTATCGGGTTACTCATCTATCTAAGAAGTGGTCCAGGTTTCCTTGACTAAGAATTATTGCTTAGTTTCCCTTAACTAAGGTTTACCACTTAGCCTTATTTCCATAATTCTTGTTAACTATGGTTATCTACCTAATCCTCCGAATTAGGGTTTATCTAATGGGTTAAGTGTCACTTAAGTTCACAACTTAACCCGTCTACAAAACATGTCGAAACTGGCTAAGTATCCAAGCCCAAGACTTAACCCTACAGTTCATGTGTCAAGTTGGTTAAGTATATCAAGCAATCCAAGGCCTAACCTCGTCTAATTATCATTTAGATTGGTTAAGTATGTATTAATTTGACCCCGTCTGATTACCGAGTCAAATCGGTCAAGCGTATTCGAAACGGTTCGTGACTTAGCCTTATCATGTTTTCACGTTAGATTGGTTAAGTATAGGTTAACTTAACCTCATCAAATTTACGAGTTAGATTGATTAAGTATAGGTCACTTAAACTCCTCAAATCATCGTGTTAAATTAGTTAAGTGTTTAACTTAACCCCATTAAATTACCAAGTTAAGTCGGTTAAGTATGGGATACTTGACCTCATTGAATTATCAAGTTTAAATTGGTTAAGTGTTTAACTTAACCCTATCGAATTACCGTGTTTAGATTAGTTAAGCCTAATCTTAACCCCATCCATTAACTGTATTATACGGTTAAGTGTCATTAATAAAATTTACTTAACCTTATCACGTTATCGTGTTGGATTGATTAAGTGTTGGTTGACCTAATCCCGTCCACTAGTCGTATAAAAATGGTCAAGTGTCATTAGGCAAATCAAGTTACTTAACCTACCCAAGCTTATCATGTTTTGTTAAGTATCATTAGCCTAATCAAATTACTTAACCCATTTGTCCATATCATATTTGATTAAGCCTCATTAATCAAATTAACTTAACCCTATTATGTGGCATTAATTTAATTAATGCACCCTCAACCTCTCACATTAGACCTTGTTGTGGTTACTAGTTAAGCCGGGCGGGTCCGGGTAGATTTACACCACAACCTAGTCTAACCTCAGGTCTTAAGCGCGACATGACCAACTTCTCACATTGGGTCCTATTGTTTGCAACTACTAGTTAGGCCGGTCGGTTCCGGGTAGTTTTACGTTGCAAACTCAACCCAACCTCGAGTTGGCCACACTCATATTATCTAAGTTCATCATGTTTCCAAAACATGTTACAAGTTTTTCGAGCATTTGGGTAGACCTAACTTAATAGGTAAATTCCCAAAGGGTAGACCTAACTTAATAGGTAAATTCCCAAGCTCATGTTTTTATGCATACTTACATGTCATCTTCCATGTTATCCTTCAAGTCATATTTTCAAGTATAAACACATGTCATATTCAAGTTAAGATTTTGCGACATGTTCATGTTTATCTAACTACCCAAAATCGTGTTTTCCCAACGCAAGCAAAGCGAGTCAACATAGTAAGGATGCTATGCCACATATTGATCTCAAAACGTGCATGATGCCAAAAAGGGCTTGGCTTCCACATGCATAACATCATAAAGAAATTGACCATGAACATGCATAGTGTCATAAGGTAATTTGGCCACAAACATGCATATTATCACGAAAAGGGTTTGGCCATAAACATGCATAATCTCATAAAAGACTTGGCCACAAACTTACATGATAGCATAAAGGGGTTTGGGTTCATAAACATGCATAAGCCCCAAAATCTAGTCTTAGCCAAGGTTTCACAAGTAAAATGGTTCCTAAAGGTTCATGCTAGAATTTCATGCATAAAGATCCAAACTTGCAAGTTAAGCTAGGTTATGCATAGCATGAGAAGCATGATTAAGTCACTCACATGGCCTAAGATCATAAACATGAACACAAGAGGCAAGGTAAGGTTCATATATGTTCGCATAATCATGTTTAGCCTCATTTTATCCCATGTCAACATTAAAATACCGTTTTGACCCAAAAGTAGCTAGAACTTACATAGGCAAGGCTTAGGAAAGGGATCATGCATCATTTTGATGAAGAAAGGTGGCTCCTTTGATGAAGATCCGTCATGAAACTCGCATAACAACGTTGATTTGGCCTCCATTTGGTGTAGCAAGCTTGCATCTTTTGATTTGAACTTGATTTGAGTGCATAGGCTCTAGGGATTTGAGATGGAGGCCATGAGAGTAGAAATTTGGCCATAGTTTAGTTACATGAGTGAATAATGAGGGTTTAGGGGTAGGTTTAGGGTCTTTTTATAGAGATTAGGATAGTTTTAGGCCCTTAGATTAACCCTAGGACCAAGCAGAGCCGTCAGATTTCAAACCAGGCCCAAAAACCTAGCCAAGATAGCAAATAGGTGCACCAGATCAAAATCAGCCGACAGGGCAAGTCGACAGCCCTGTCGACATGCATGTCGACATGCCTGTCGACATGCCTGTCGACATGCCTGTCGACATGCCTGTCGACATGCCTGTCGACTTGTCTGGGCGGGAATTTTCCCGCCTGGCCCCATTTCTGCACGTTTCGAAATTCAAATTTTCTGAAAACTTCTTTGGGCCTTAACCGGGTCATACGGACTCCGATTTTCGAAAACTCGGACTCTATTTCGCGTATTTTTCCGAGACGAACGCAATGGCATAGCCCGTTTTACTTGATTCAGAATTTAAAATTAAATTCTGCCTTGATTCTCGTTTTAACATGTTATCGAAAAATACGGGTTGTTACACACTTCGTGAAATAATCCACTGTTACAATTGCATATCTGGCACCCCCTTTCGAAATGAGCAGGATTTTGTTGATGTCTATTCCCCAAATGGAAAATGGCCAAGGGCTGGCCATCTGGGTGATCTCTTTCGGAGGAGCTCGTGGGATTTGTGAGAATCTCTAGCATTTATCACATCTTCTTGAATAGTTAGCAGCATCTTTGTTGACAGTCGGCCAGAAGTACCCATATCGCAACAACTTCCTAGCCAAGGTTTGTCCCCCAATATGTGCTCTGCATTCTCATTCATGTACTTCTTTTAATATTCTCTTGACATCATCATTGGCCACACACCAAAACATAGGAATAAAGAAACCTCTTCTATATAGTTGGTTCTGTTGAATTACGTACATAGAGTCATCCAAGATTCCCCTTCAAGGTCGGTGTTGACATGCTTTTTATTCAAAGCAGTCACACATGAAATTTCTGGTTAGCAACACACTCAAGCATTGAGAACATCGTCAGAGGACAGGAAGCGATTTGGTTGAAGTCGCATTGCAAACATAGAATGGGCCGAAAGTCCTAGAAGATGACCTCTTTTTGGCCTGAAAACGTCAAATATCTTCGTAACTCTTGAAGCCATCCGAATTAGCTTCAAGTAGAGCTTTCGTTTGGCCAAAACGGACTTACGATTTGGAAGTTATGCCCGTTTGCGTGAATGCGTGCAGAACCAGAAACTTGGAATTTGGGAATTGACTCGACCCCTCAGATCTGATCAGAGGTCTCGGTGCGGATCGGACCTTATCTTCCTGATGAATAACTTGGCATTTGCATTGGCACGCTATCACCTTCGGTTCGGTTCGGCCTGGACCCGACTCGCTTTCTCTAGATGCTCAGAAGAGCACGCCGTATTCGGCTTGAAGGCTCTGGATCGGTTCGAGGGCACCGGTTCGGTTTAGATCCGATTCGACTCGATCTTACTTATCAAATGGCACTCAGTTCATGTCTGTAAGTTCGATCATTGAGAAGGTTCAAAGAAAGGGTGGGCCATTGAAAAAAAAGAGATTCAAAACTGCTAGGGAAGGAACTAGAGCGACCGATAGGGAGCGAAGTGAGAGTACACTTCGACCTCTAACCTAGAGGTCCAGTATGAACTCCAAGGAGCAATGATTTTACTATTAAATGGAGTAAATTCATACCAACAGAGCGTCGGCCAGTATATTAGTTGGGCGAAATAACTATATTTCTACACATCTAATTTGACCTATTCTCATGGTGAAACCGCCTCCTACTTGCATGGACTGACTTCCACATGGCATGCCATGATTTTGGGTTGTTTCTCCACTACTTCTTGAGATCTCTTCCGGTTGTGACACGTGGCATCCGACCGGAGCTCCTCCACATCTATAAATATACCATTTTGAGGATTTTTCAAGGGACTTTTGGGCACTGGTTCTTGAGGGCATCTATCATTGCTTCAACAGAAGGACTTTGCTCTTCCAAAACTTCCCTAACACGAGGAATTCGTGTATTAATCAATCTCTAATCTCATTTTCTTCATTGTAACATAAGTATATTGTGTAGAATCGAATCTCACAGATTGTGAGACAACATTGTAATTGTAACTTCTGAGGGATTAAGAAGATATAAAGTGGATGTACGCTTGGTTTGAGCGGAACCACTATAAAAACCTCGTGTGTCTCCTGTGATTTTCTGCATTTATTCTCTATGATTTGCGATTGTGAGGATTTCATACTAAATTTGGGTGTTAGTGCCATATTTTGGTCTAGCACTCGGTATCATCTTAATCGACTTCCATCTATTCGATGCTCGGTATATTTAGAGTCTCTATAGGAACAAGCTCTGTTTCATCCGAGTGGTCTGAACCGGCCCGCTTTGCCAATCAATCTGCTTTTTTATTTTCCTTTCTGGGAATATGGGAGATACTTACTGGTCGAAGTCATGAAACAATTTTTTGACCCGTTTAAGATAGGAGGTCAGTCGAGCTCCTTTGACAATATATTCCTTTCGAACCTGGCATACCACAAATTATGAATCACAAAAAAAATATTGAGTGACGTTATTTTCAGTTATTTCGCAAGTTTAAACCCGGTAATCTGGGCCTTTTACTCGGAATCATTATTTGTCACCAAAAAGTCTAGCCTTAGAGCATAATAGATCAAGCTTCCCTTGGAGACATCAATACATTGCCGGCCTCCGAGCGTCGGTCATTACGAGCAACATTCGTGTATAGCTTCCAGACTCTTGGCTTTGGTTAGGTCTTCAAGGTCCCGGTATTTCCTGGTCTTCTTCTTCGGGGTAGTAAACTCGGCTATAAATCGGCTAAGGCCTGCCCCCGGATAGATTTTTGTGGAACAAAAGTTAAATCTAATTGATTTGATTCGATGTTCCATTTAAGCAATCTTCCACTTGCTTCGGGTCGTTACAAGACCTGCCGAAGGGGTTGATCGGTTAGTATCTTAGTTGGATGGGATTGGAAGTAGTTCCAATGTTTTCTTGTAAGCTAAGGCGAGTTTCTCGATCATTGGATAGTTGTGCTCATCCCTTGTAAATTTTTTGCTTACATAATAAACCGTTCGTTGCACTAGATCTTCTTCACGGATCAGAACCGAGTTGATCGTGTGTGCGTATACTGCTAAGTATACAAACATGTCTTTGTGGTCGATGGGTTTAGATAAGATAGGGGGTTTCTCCAAGTGGTCGAGCAGGTTCTGGAAAGCTTTGACACAATCGGGTATCCAAGCAAAGCTATGTTTCCCTCTTTTAATAAACTCAAAGAAGGGTAAGCATTTATCAATCGCCTTAGATATAAATCGGCCCATTACTGCTACCTTATCTACCAAGCTTTGTACATCCTTAATTTTTCTAGGTTCCTGGATTCCCTTGAGGGTCGAAATCTGGTTAGGTTTGGTTTCGATCCCTAAATAACTAATTATAAAACCTAGAAACTTGCCCGACGCCACTCCGAAGGAACACTTTAAAGGATTTAGTTTCATTACATGCCTTTGGAGGATGCCAAGCATTTGTGATAGGTCATTCACGTGGGCGGATGATTTCCTTGACTTCACTAGCATGTCATCCATGTATACTTCCATCGTCTTCCCTATCTGGTCGTGAAATATCCGATTAACTAATCGTTGATAGGTTGCCTCCTCATTCTTCAGCCCGAAGGGCATTACTACATAATAATATAGCCCAAGGCCAGTGATGAAACTGGTGTGTTCTTGGTCGGGAACATGCATGGCGATTTGGTTGTGAGACGACCCAAACTCGCCCTTACGGGAAAGCCCGGATTGAATTGAGAACATGACAAATCAGAACGCAAACAGAAGAACATTTCATTGCTATTTACAACAATTTATATCAGAGTACAAGAATATAACATAGTATGATTAAATATTACATAGAAAAATATCGGATATTAAAATACCTAGCAGCGGAAATAAAATGTAAAAATACATTGCGCAGTGGAAATATATTAATAAATACAATCAGAAGAAATACACGGATATAGAGCGTTCCTAATATAGCTCCAGCTGTAAATCCAGGATCCTGTATAAATAAATCTGCAAAACCAAAAATACTAGCTGCCCATGTGGAAAATAGGGGCACCCAGAGTTTAGGTTAAAACAATAAACTCCAGGTCAGTCATGGGAGTGGTGTGAGAATAAAATAGTTATTTAAAACTTTAATTTTAAAGTAAGGTACATCAAGGGAATACGCCGTATAACACAGAACGGGTTTACCCCCAACAATACCAGTGCATAAAACAAACAGTGCAATGCTAAATAAAGAAAAATGAAGCTATTATAAGACTCAGGTCCCATCACACAATGAACGTAGTCAAGGATAGAGTTTTACATTATAATAGCCAAATATGCATGGTACGTTTTAAAAAAAATCTTTTATTATTACTATAAGTGCATAGTGTAAAAAAATCACTTCAAATATAAATGTATCAGTCAAAGATGGCATGGGTACCCTATATCATGTCACCATACTAGGCTCTACAATCAAAATCGCAAAACTATCATATTGGAAGTTTGGATTTCCATCATGGTGGCTCCTGATCCGAAAGATCTATTGTGTAGTGCAATTCCCAACGGTTTACGTCGCAGGCATGCGAAAACACCGTAATGCACATCTGCACTATCCAGGAAACAAGTTACCGCGAATTACGTCCAAGCATTAGAAAACACCACAAACTCTATCCATCCAGAAATTGGGGGGTGTGCCCTATCCCTACTGGTGTGCGGCAACCACACCCAGTATCACCTCGGTCGACCGAATCCATGACAACCGTAGGATGTCTATCCTCATCTCTAAAGCATACTGATCTAACCATCAGTCTGCCACCATACCGGTGTGTGAGGCTCGCGAATTAATGCTACACAAAATTATGCTATTTAAAGCTATGCTTTGATCATTATCCACCAAGCTTTGCTGTTCAACAACAGACTGGATCACTACATCTCAGCATGTCGCACTATATTGTACCACTGATTTATGCCGATATATAACCTCTGAGCTCGTACGTCTCGGAGAAGGGTGTTAAGCAAGAGAATAAATTCTCCACCACCAAAAAGATATATATTTAGCGAGGATCAACGAATATAGTATAAAGGAATACAACGTCGGACATACCATCCATTTACAAGTCCGTTCTAGATCTGAACGAAACCGGAGGCACCTTATTCCACGTCCCGTATGTCCAATACAGAAGAGAGGCCCTCGCATATCCGTACAATCAACAAGTACATCCGGACGGCTACCACTATAGCCCCTTCAAGGTAGCTACTCCAATCATGGGCATCAGTAGCAACCCATCCATTCAATGTGAAGATCGTCGGTCTTGCACCATCTTCATTCTCTTCGACTTTTCGTCGTATCAGTTATTCAAAATGGGTCAAAACCAATTCATTCCGAATAAATTGCGTATCTTATAATCAAGTGCTATAATAGCACATCGTATGCCTCATTCCAATCTCGAATATTATTTTATTCAAATATTCTCTCCACAATTTAAACCAAATTAAGGTTTTCCAAACTAGTCGGGATTAGCGAACCTTACCGAAGTAATCATTTGTTTATTTTCCCAATCCCAACCTATTTATCCTGTGGAGCAAAACTGCTAATACTCCATATCTAACACCACGGTGTTATCGGTAAAACTAATTTCCATTTCACATTCAAATCTAATTAAAGATTTAACTATCGCTTGGAGCAAAACCGGTGATACTCCATTCTCGATCATATTCCCAAATTTGATAATTTAAATTATCACATTCACTTTTCAATCTAATTAAAGATTCATTAAAAATCCACATTAATCTTCCCAAAAATCAATATTAATGATTATTTAACTTTGGGAAATCAAAAATATCGCATCGACAATCTACACCGTACCATTGATTTCTACCAATATATAACCTCTAAGCTCGTACGTCTCAGAGAAGGTGTTAAGCAAGGGAATAAATTCTCCACAACCAAAAGATATATATTTAGCAGAGATCAACGAATACAGTATCGAAATATAATGTTAGACATATAATCCTGTCTTTAATTGGGTTAAAGAACCAATGTCAATTAAAACACAGTTCACGATAAACCCAAAATCACATTCCATTAACCATGGAATCTTCATGGAAACAACTCAATATATAATCGATATCAATTTCCGTATCCGACCAAAAATATAAATGGAATAACGACAAAGCCTTTTAAATTCCATATATATTAACAGTCTTCCTCCGCAGAAGCTCATCTCTATTATTACCAAATCGACTTCCATTCAATTCCAATTTAATATATTAAATTGGAAATCTTTACATTGGAAAATTCCATAAATCTTAATTAAAAGAATATATATTCCAAATCATATTCTTCACTGTTAATTGGGTTAAAGAACAAGTGTTATTTAAGACACCGTTCAGGATAAACCCAAAAATCCAATTCTTTTATTCAATTCCAATTAACTATTAATTAATTGGAAAACTTTCCTAAATTTTAATTTAAAGATTTATTCTTTTCTCAACTGGGTTTAAGAATAGTGTTAATGAAGGCATCGTTCACGACAAACCCAAAATCCAGTTTGATATCAAATAAAAGGCTCTAAATAGAAAATATATCGGCTTATATTCAATATCAAATTCTGAAACCGACCAATATCGTATTGGGAACAACGATATAAATATATATATATCTTCCAAATTCCTCAACAATATCCGCATAATCACGAAATCCAATATCGAAATACTCCGAAGATTATTTCCACTCAAATCCATTCCAATTTATTTATTGGAAAAATTCTGGTTCTCTTAAAACCATTTCCAAATCCAGTTTACTTATTTCTAAAAATAATTGGATCATTATTCTATTTAATAACTAGTTCATTTCGATAAAGATATATTTTTACCTTTTCAAAACTGGAATTTTGCATCCAAAATTTTTCCAAATCGTTTACTATGATTTTACATAATTTTTCCACATTTTTAATAATTTTATTATCGCTCGTACTGTCGGTTTCTAATAACGACCACTGAACTGCATTCATAGCGACCTTTTCTGAAACTTATTTGGACATATCTTAAAATCCAACCATTAGATTTCAAATCTCTTTTCGATACGAATCCAACGTATCTGGTTTTAGGAGAATCCGACGGTCGGATCTCCCGTAACATCAATTTGAAGTTAATGGTCGAAATTCGCGAACGGTCGCTCGCGGCGCGTTCTATTCTGGTATAACATATAAAATTTATATCGTTGATTTCCATTTAAAACGAATTTTATAAATCATATTAAATTCGTTTTAAAAATGATTTCCACTTCCATTTGAAGTTCAAATCAAAACTGAATATTCCTTTATAAATTCATTTTAAAATGATTTTAATTTGATTTTCAAATTTAAATCAAAATTGAATATTCCTTTTAAATTCATTTTATATTCATTTTAAAATGATTTCCATTTCATTTCAATTTTCAAATCAAAATAGAATATTCCTTTTAAATTCGTTTCAAATTCATTTTCAAAACGATTTCAATTTTATTTTCAAATTCAAATCAAAATTGAATATTCCATATAAATTCGTTTTAAATTCATTTCAAAACGATTTCAATTCCATTTCAATTTTAAATCAAAATTGAATATTCCATTATTAATTCGTTTTAAATTCATTTTAAAACGATTTCAATTTTATTTTCAAATTCAAATCAAAATTGAATATTCCATTATAAATTCATTTCAAAACGATTTCAATTTTATTTTCAAATTCAAATCAAAATTGAATATTCTTTTATAAATTCATTTTAAAACGATTTCAATTTTATTTTCAAATTCAAATCAAAATTGAATATTCCATATCATTTTAATATGGAATGATAATATTATCAAAATATCAGATTTTGAAATCACTTTTCGATATTCATTATAAAACGAATAAAATCGACAAAATTCCCATTTATGTTAAAATGGCGTTTAACTACTTAACACAGCTTCACATTTCAATATTTTCTGCATATTATTTTAAAATATTCGTTAATTCTGAATTGGAATCAGACTCAATCAATTACCATATTATTTAAGTTATATGAATTTCGACATCACATGTGTACAACAATAATGATAAACAATTATTAAAAATTTAAACAACATCCAGAGTGCATTTTACAACTGTATAAGCATTAAAATAAATAACACTTATACAATCTGTCAACCCATTGATTGACATGCCGCTAATTATTGGGATCAGTGTATATCAAATATTGTCCCAATACCCGTGTGGGGTTTTCAAACAACAAATACTGTTTATTATTTGTGCAATTGGGCGATGTGTAAAAGTTATCATCCCAATCAATATCAGATAAATAAGTGTACGTAAACAAACTGTTCGGTTTTTAAATGAATATTTATTGTATTTCATGATAATTTATATATATATATATACACATTTTATATAAATATTTTTTATATACACCAATATCAATACATGACAATCCAATCACAATTCAAAAAAACAATCAACTGGTCTGTACAATAAATAGTGTCGGGGGCTTCTAAGCCCCGTCTGCATCCTAGTATATATTAACTGTAAATTAAATTGAGTGTGAGAGAGTTCTCACATTCGTTTCCACTCCTCCGTTCTTTATTTTCCGAATTTCTGTTTGGTTATGATTTAAAATATACATAAAATTCTAATCAGCTCCATTTCAGTCCTGGTCAGTCCCATGTTGTAGTGTTCTTCAAGACGATTGCAATGCAACTCATTTCACTAATTTCTGATTTCGAATGACAAAGTTACAATGGTTTAAAGATAAATTACATTTTTAATTAAACAAAATAATTAATTTAATAATTAAATTAAAAAAAACTTAACCCTCCCTCTTCTATCTCATGTAAACCCGTACTCCATCTGAACGATGAAACCCACCGTTCAAAACAAAATCCACCCACAATCGCCACATTCGTGGACCGGAACCAGATCGGTTGTGCCCACCTCGAAGACGCCGCCGTCGCGCACAACTGGCCAGAGTTCTGATGAACTTAGTGGGCCCTGTGCCTCTCAAAGCTTCTCGAAAGATAGTGCCTTTAAGGCGAGATTTCGGCTTCATCACTGATCCATAAACGATCACCGCCATACCCAATTAAAGCTTACAAAGTGCTCTTGAATGTTTGTCTTAGGAGTAGGTGATAAATTTTCGTGGATTGAAAGTAATTTAGGATTATTTTGGAGAATTTAACCATCAATTTCATTTAACTGACGGCGGCATAGAATTTGCAAACGAGAACTAGGGTTTGGGCTCATACGGTAGTTATATAATAATATTTATTATTATTTAATTCAAATTTTACTTCGTAATAAAATTTCAAGCTCCAAACTCCAAACGAGACCCAACGACTGTCGATCTAGCTAAATACCCCCATTCCGGACACAATGGAATATGTTTCGTAAGCCAATTCGACTGTTTCGATCATTTTTTTCTTTAAATTAAAATATAAATCAATATATAATGAATTTAAACATGCATTTTAATTTACCGAGGAAACATACTGACTCCAAAAGCTCCTGAAAAATAAATCCAGCTATGTTTTGATGATACAGTCCTAACAAAACTAATTTCGTTGAATTTGGAGACTGTTTGAAAAATGGTCAAATTCTGGTCGATCCAATTCAAATTTAAATTACCGAAACACATTTAAATTTACTACGCTCACATATTAAATCCAAAAATTATGAAATTTGAATAATTTGACATCCGGATCCAACAAAAGTGGTTTCGTCGAAAACGGAGCTCGTTATCAAAATGGATATTTACTATAATATATTATATTAAATTCCATAACGACTATTTTAAACTTTAAACTGGATAACTTTTTATTCCCGCTATGAAATCTGGATTTTCACGTTTGTTGCGTAGATATTTTTAAATAGATTCAAATATTTCTTGTTTTGCTAAAATCCGATTTATTTTGAATCATGTACATTCATTTGAAATTTGAAATCGAATTTTCAAACTACCGCGCCATTTCAGGCTCATTTTATAATTAAAATAAATTTATTTGTTCTAACTACGATTTAAATAAATTTTTAGTTGTTATTATTTAAAATAAACCATTTTAAATATTCAAAATTCATTAAAATTGCTAAAATAAAAAATTTAAATTGGTTCTGAAAATCCGGGTTGTTATAATCTCCTTCGCTTAAGATCTTTTCGTCCTCGAAAAGGAACTGAGCTGAAAGTTGTTTAATAAACCAACTCAACTTTCATTCTGGCGTTCATTCTTAAACTTTTCGGTTTCTAAGAGTTTTCTAATTCTTCAAAGATTTGGCTAACACCCTAAAATTTTGACCATAACCTCTTTTGTACGAGGTGACATTTGAAACTGCAACTTGCCTCACAGGGCCCTCACCAATCCAAAAGAAAAAGAAAAAGTCAGTCGGCTCATAAAATCACCAAAACCTGATAAAATGGTAAACATGTACCTATTTGTCGGGCATACAATTTTATTCCTCTTCTCTAGCCTCCTTGCTATGACCTGTTCAATATATATGCATGTACATGTATGCAATTCTAATCAATTTTCAATTCTGTTCAAAATTTGATTCTATTTGGCTAAATTTGGTTCAATTCAACTTTTCATTCTCATATTGGATATATTATTCCAATATTTTTATTTAGTTGAACTCATAATCAGACAACACAACCAGCAATCAATTTGCGAACTAAATTTCCAAAACATGTAACTTTTGTATATATATTCAAAAATCCTATTTCTAGTGTCAAATCACAAATAATAAATTCTAACTAAGGTTTTGGTTCTCACACCAGTCGATTGGAAATATATAGATATTCCACTTTCGAAACTCGAACATAAACACTGATGATGATATATATATATATATCACCAGAATCATCTTCGGGCGACTAGAGTGTGACTCTATATCTGTCCAGTATATTTGAGACTTCAAATACACATGGTTCAGACATATATTAAAAATCTCTTTATACCGAATAGTTCAAATCAATTTAAAATAAAATATTCAAAGACGTATAATAAGATATATAAATTTCAAAACTAATTTTGTCTTCATCTTTATTTTAAAAATAACACACTTTACACTCGTTTTAGGATACTACTGATCCTATCTCTAACGAGTCATTCTCATTGGATATTACTAATCCAATCTCTAATGAATTCTTTCATTCGGTTCTAATATGTCTTTTTCTCGAGCTCCATAAACAAAGCTCTGATACCACGCTGAGACAACCCAAACTCGCCCTTACGGGAAAGCCCGGATTGAATTGAGAACACGAAAAATCAGAACACAGACAGAAGAACATTTCATTGCTATTTACAACAATTTACATCAGAGTACAAAAATATAACAGAGTATGATTAAATACTACATAGAAAAATACCAGATATTAAAATGCATAGCAGTAGAAATAAAAAGTAAAAATACAATGCGTAGCGAAAATACATTAACAAATACAACCGAAAGAAATACACGGATACAGAGCATTCCGAATATAGCTCTAGCTGTAAATCCAGGATCCTATATAAATAAATCTGCAAAATCAAAACTACTAGCTGCCTGCATGGAAAATAGAGGCACCTAGAGTTTAGGTTAAAATAATGTACTCCAGATCAGTCATGAGACTGGTGTGAAAACTAAAACATTTATTTAAAACTTTACTTTTAAAGTAAGGTAAATCAAGGGACCACGCCGTATAACACGAAACGGGTTTACCCCCAAGAATACCAGTGCATAAAACAAACAACGCAATGCTAAATAAAGAAAAATAAAGCTATTATAAGACCCGGGTCCCATCATACAATGAACGCAGTCGAGGATAGAGTTTTACCTTATAATAGCCAAATATACTTGGTATGTTTTAAAACAAATCTTTTATTATTACTATAAGTGCATAGTGTAAAAAATCACTTAAAATATAAATGTATCAATCATAGATGACATGGGTACCATATATGTAATAACCTGCAAATTCTGAGCCAGTTTAAAATTTTTATTTTTGTAATTTTAGCGAATTTTGAATATTTAAAATAGATTATTTTAAATAATGTCGACGAAAAATTTATCTTGAATATAATTAGAACGTATATATTATATACGCCGTCGTTAGAATATAAATATTTATATATAATTATAAATAGGAATTGAAAATGGCGCGGTAGTTCGATAATTCGATTTCAAACTTCAATTGAATGTACCGGGTGCAAAACAATCCGGATTTTAGTGAAACCAAAAACATTAGGATCTAATTGATAATATCTTTCCAACGAATCCCACAAATCAAAATTTCATAGCGGGAATCAAAAGATATGTCCAGTTGAAAATTCTGAATAGTCGCTATAGAATTCAGGCGCTTAAAAATAGACATTTTGCAAACGACCTCGGATTTCGACGAAACCACTTTTGTTGGGTCCGTGATGTCGAATTATGGTTAGATTCCAAATTTCATAATTTTTCGAATCAATATGTGATCGTGGCGAAGGAAAACGCATTTGACCAGTTTTAGTTGATTTTAATCGACTGGAAAATGGCCATTTTTCTAACGGTCTCAGAATTCGACGAAACTAGTTTTGTTAGGACCGTATCGTCAATACGAAGCTAGAAAATATTTTTCTGGAATTTTTCTAGTTAGAATGTGACCCCGGTAATTTGAAATGTACGTTTAAAATTCAAAATATAGAGTTATATGTAGATTTTGACAGAAACTGATTCAAACGATCGAATCAGCTTACGATACATATCCCATTGTGTTCGGAATGGGGGTAAAACGCTATGGACGACAGGAGGTGGGCCTCGTTTAGAGGTCGTATGAAAAAGTCAACTTTATGCAATTAAAATAAAAAAAAAAATCTTTCTCCTTTTAACTTCTGGCCACCCCCCCCCCCCCCGTTCGAATTTCATTATACAGATAAAAAAAAGAAAAAAAATAAAGAGAACGACGAACGATCGTCGAAGCCGCCACGTCCTCCCACCGCGACCCACCGGAGATCGACCGCCGCCAGGAGGCGCGCGCCCCCCTGCTTCCCCTTTCCTCCGCCTCCTCCTCCTTCTAATGGAGAGCAGCCTCGCCGACGCCCTAACCCTAGCCGATGAACACCCTGCCGCCGCCCCTCTCCTTCTTCTTCCCCTACCTCGAGAAACCCCCCCTCCCACCTGACCTCCTGCGCCGCCTTAGGGGAGCCGCCTGAAGCCACTCCCTCCTCCGAACGATGAAAACAGTAAGCTTCCCCTTTTACCTTATTTTAAACTCAGTTTTATTTTATTTAAGGGGATTAGCTTTTCATATATATAAATCGGTTTTTATAAAAATTTGCATTAAATTTATTTTCAATTTTTATAATGCAAACGTTAGGATTTTACTCCATAGTAAAAATGAGATTTTTATATATTGAACTCCATACTAAAAATGAGATTTTTATATATTGAACTCCATAGAAAAAATTCGATTTTTATATATTGAATAGCGAAATAAAAATGTGACTTTTATTTTAAAGACATCAAAATATAAAAATGTGTGATTTTTATATATGTAGTGGCTACGGGCAAACGAAGATGATAAAAAGGAGAGAATGAAGAAGATTTCTATAAATGAAGAGTCGTGGTATTGGATAGCTATCGGTGAGAACTTCTCACTCTTCAACTTCTTTTTCTAGTTATATATATATATACTAGGATGCAGACGGTGCTTAGTAGCACCCGACACAATCGTCCACAAACCATGGACTTGTTTGTTTGGTTGCATAAATTAGTTAGATGATTTGGGCTGAATTGAGTTGTTTGGTGAATTGAAATGGATTTGATTGATGTGTGAATGGCGTGGGCCTTCACTAGACCGGGGATAAGGCTAGGCCTCGTCCCGTTTCTAGTATCGTGCTGTTATGCCGTCGAAATTTTCTAAAATATGTTAGAAAAATAAAAATATCATTTTATTGAATAAATGAACTGAATAGAAATTCATGTGTTAAAATAAAATGTTTTATCGTTAAAAATATAATTTTTAACGTGAAAGTGAATAAATGAATATTTATAAACAAATCGACCGATTTGTTTATATACACTGATTTGACTGATATCGATTGGGTCGATAAATTTTACACGTCGCCCAACTGCACAACTAAAATCTGTGTTTGATTGTTTGAAACCCCACACGGGTGTTGGGATGAAATTTGAAGTTCACTCATCCTGATTGATTAAATATGTCGATCGGTCGATTGACAGGCTGTTATAAGCGTCAGATATCTATATTTGATGCTTATACAGTGTAGTGCACTTTGGTTGATGGTTGATTATTTTTCAATGCTACTATATACGTGTGATGTATGAAAATCCATATAATTAACATTATATGGTGATTGATTGGGCCTCATTCCAATCGGGAAAATAATGAATATTATAAAAGAAAATTCATGTGTTGAATATAAAAATAGTCATGTGTTGACGATGATTATGGGTTGGAACTATTCATGTGTTGAGTGAAATATTTTAAATAATAAAAATTACATCTTTATCATATTTACAATTAGAATCTACTTCACGGTGGAGTCTAATTAAAATCAAACGATAGATACCATAGTTTTATAAAATATTTTACATAACAAAAATAGTGATGTGTTGACAGTACTCATGTGTTGAGATTATTCGTGTGTTGAAAGAAATATAGATTCATGTGTCGAATGGGATAAATATTCATTTGTTGAATATAATAAAGAAGTTTTTTGAAAAATATAAAGCCGTGTTGATTAGAGATGCGTTATTTTGATGCGAACGATATTTATATCGATTTTATTCATTTTATAATGAATATGGAAAGGTGATTTCAAAATCTAATATTTTGAAATGAAATTCAAATTGAATTAGATAAAAATTGAAATTGAAATTTTATTGAATCAATTTGAAATGAATTAGAATCGAACATAAAATGAATTCGATTCGAATTGAATAGAAAATGAACTCGATTCGAATTGAGTAGAAAACGAATTAGAATTTGAATTGAATAGAAAGTGAATTTGAATTAAATAGAAATGAATTCAAATGAAATTAAATTGAAATTGAATTGAAATCGATTTGAAACGAATTCGAATTGAATCAAATAGAAGGTAAATTCAAATTGAATTAAATTGAAATGAATTCGAATTGAATTGAAATCAAATCGATCTGAAATTGAATATAGTGTTGAAATGGTTTTGAAAACGAATTTAAAACGATTTATAAAATACGTTTTAAAATAGGAAATCGACGAAATATATATAATATATATATATATATTATATATATATAATGGCCTGAATAGAACGCGCCGCGGCAGTTCGTGAATTTCGACCATTGACTTCGAATTGACGTTGCGGGGGATTCGACCGTCGGATTCTCCTAAAACCGGAACCGTTGGGTTCGTATCGAAAAGAGCTTTCCAATGAATATTAGAAATTTGAAATCTAACGGTTGGATTTGGAATTATGTCCAAATCAAATTTGAAAAAGGTCGTTGTAAGTGCAGTTCGATAGCCGTTGATGGAAATCGACTGTACGGGCCTTGATAAAATTATTAAAAATATTAATAATTTGTGTAAAATCATAATATGTGAATTGGAAAGAACTGGGGTGAAAAACTCCAAATTTGAAATGATAAAAATAGATTTTTATCGAAATGAACTAGTTTTGAACTAGAATTAAAATCAATTTATTTTTGAGATAAATAAATTGAATTTGAAGGTGATTTTAAAAATAACCAATATTCCCAATATGTGGATTGGACTGGAGTTGAATCGAAATTATCTTTGGAATATTTCGATGTTGGATTTCGTGACTATACAAATATTGTTATGGGGATTTGAAAGATATATTTTATATCGTTATTTCCAATACGATATATGTTGGTTTCAGAATTTGATATTGAATATAAGTCGATATATCTTCTATTCAGAGCCTTGTATTTAATATCAGATATGATTTGGGTTTATCGTGAATCGTGTTTTAGATGACATTGGTTCTTTAACCCAGTTAAAGGCAGGATGTTGATTTTTGAAAAGATTAAAACTAAGTGGAGTTTTAATGAATCTCTAATTAGATTAAAAATGTGAATTGATAATTTAAATTATCAAATTTGAAAAGTGATCGGGAAGGGAGTACCACCAGTTTTGCTCCAAAGCGATAGTTAAATCTTTAATTAGATTTGAACGTGAAATGGTAATTAATTTTACCGATAACACCGTGGTGTTAGATGTGGAGTATTACCAGTTTTCTCCATGGGGTATATAGGTTGGGATTGGGAAATAAACTAAATAATTACTTCGGTGTGGTTCGTTAATCCCGACTAGTTTGAAATGATATCCAAAGGAGGATTAAAGAATGAATTTAGAAGAATTTATCTTGGATAAAATTAATGGGAACATTTCCCTAAGAATGTGATTTTGTGAATAAAAGAATATTCTGAATTGGAATGAGGCGTTTGTGTGTTTGTGTAACATTTGTTTATCATATACGTGGGTTATTCAGAAAGGCCGGGTTATACCCATTCTGAATAACCGATTCGACGAGATGTCGAAGATGAAGACGGTGGACGAAGACCGGAAGTCTTCACATCGTTTGGGTGATTACTGATGATCTTGATTGGGCTGTACACCCAGGATGAGGGAAACAGTTGGTGATCGTCCAGACGTACTTGGAGATGGATGGATATGCGAGGAAAGTGCCTCCGGTTTCGTTCAGACCCAGAACGAACTTGTAAATGGATTGTGTGTCTGACAGTGGATTTTATTCTATGTTGATTGATCTCTATTAAATATACATCTGTTTGGCGGCGGAGAATTTATTCTCTTGCTTAACGCCCTTCTCTGAGACGTACGAGCTCAGAGGTTGTATATCGATGGACATCAGTCGCATGGAGTGAATTGCCAATGTGGCACGCGTAAGTGGCAATTGATCAAGGCTTCTGTTGAAAAGCAAAGTCTTGTGGTGGATGATCAAAGCACGGCCTGTGTGGCGTAGCTTTGTGTATAACGTGAATTCGTGAGCCTCACACCTCGGTATGAGTCAAAAACGGGAGATGGACCGCTGGGAGAGCACGACGTTTCTTTCTAGCTAGGGTGGTGTCAGTGACCTACCAGCCCTGACATTTATATACTTTTCACCTGTGTGGTTGTTGGATACGAGGCGCCTCAGATATAGGTCTGTAAGGACTGGGAAACGTGTGTTCAGGAATTGCCAATCCTCAAAAGTAAGAGAGGACCGGCCCAGTCGATTCCAAGGATCATAGTGGGGTCCTGAGGCATTTGCTAGAGTGTCTCGAACGCGGAGAGGAGCTTGCCCCTTGCCTCGGCTCATGACGGAATCCAATTTCCAATACGTGATATTGCGGTTTTAATTGTAGCACTAGTATGGCGACATGATAGATGGTACCCATGCCGCTTATGATTGATATTTATGATTGAAAATTGTTTTGACACTATACACTTATAATAGTGTCAAATGATTGTTTTAAACGTATCAAGCATGCTTTGGCTGTTATAAGTTAAAAACCCTCTCCTCCGGCTTGCATTGCATTGTGTGATGGGACCTGGGTCTTATAACAGCTTCATTTTTCTTTATTTAGCATTGCGCCGTTTGTTCTATGCACTGGTATTCTTGGGAGGAAACCCATTCCGTGTTATACGGCGTGGTCCCTTGATTTGCCTAACTTTAAAACCAATATTAATAACTGTTTTAGTTCTCACACCAGTCACATGACTGACCTGGAGTTTATTGTTTTAACCTAAACTCTGGGTGCCCCTATTTCCGCACGGGCAGCTAGTAGTTTTGGGTTTGCAGATTTATATTCACAGGTTCCTGATATACAGCTGGAACGATGCTCGGAAAGCTCTGTATCCGTGTATCACTTCTAGTTGTGCTTTTGTATTATTTTTCCGCTGCTATGTAATTTATTGTAATCTCTGATATTTATCGAATGTAATTTATTCATTTATACTCTGTATATTCTTGTATCTGATGGAATTGTTGTAATAACAATGAAATGTTCTTCTGTTTGCGTTCTATTTTGTCTTGTCCTCAATTCTATCCGTGCTTTCCTTCACGGGGAAGTTCGGGTCGTCTCAATATATCATGTCGCCATACTAGGCTCTACAATCAAAACCGCAAAAATGTCGTATTGGAAGTTTGGATTTCCATCATGGTGGCTCCTGATCCGAAAGATCTATCACGTAGTGCAATTCCCAATGGTTTACGTCGCAGACATGCGAAAACACCGTAATGCACATCTGCACTATCTAGGAAACAAGTTAGCGCGGCTTACATCCAAGCATTGGAAAACATCGCTAACTCTATCCATCTAGGAATCAGGGGGTGTGCCCTATACCTACTGATTCCGGGCGACCACGCCCAGTATCACCTCTATCGACCGAATCCATGACAACCCGTAGGATGTCCATCCTCGTCTCTAAAGCATACTGATCTAATAATCAGTTTGCCACTATACCGGTGTGTGAGGCTCGCGAATTAACGCTACACAAAGCTGTGCTATTTAAAGTTGTGCTTTGATCATCATCCACCAAGCTTTGCTTTTCAACAACAGCTTGGATCACTGCATCTCAGCATGCCACACTATCAATCCATATTGTACCACTGATTTCTGCCGATATATAACCTCTGAGCTCATACGTCTTAGAGAAGGGTGTTAAGCAAGAGAATAAACTCTCCACCACCAAACATTTATATATTTAGCAAAGATCAACGAATACAGTATAAAGGAATACAACGTCAAACATACCATCCATTTACAAGTCCGTTCTAGGTCTGAACGAAACTGGAGGCACCTTATTCCTCGTCTAGTATGTCCAATACAGGAGAGAGTCCCTCGCATATCCGTACAATCAACAAGTACATCCGGACAGCTACCACTGTATCCCCTTCAAGGTAGCTACTCCAATCATGGGCATCAGTAGCAACCCATCCATCGATGGAAGATCGTCGGTCTTGCACCGTTTTCAATCTCTTCGACTTTTCATCGTATCAATTATTCAGAATGGGTTAAACCTGGTCTTTCTGAATAACTCGCATATCTTATAATTAAGTGCTATAATAACACATCGTACGCCTCATTCCAATCTATAATATTATTTTATTCAAATATTATTTTCACAACTTAAACCAAATTAAGGTTTTCCAAACTAGTCGGGATTAGCGAACCTTACCTAAGTAATCATTTGTATATTTTCCCAATTCCAACCTATTTATCCCATGGAGCAAAACTGATAATACTCCATATCTAAGACCATGGTGTTATCGGTAAAATTAATTACCATTTCACGTTTCAAATCTAATTAAAGATTTAACTATAGCTTAGAGCAAAACTGGTGATACTCCATTCTCGATCATTTTCCCAAATTTGATAATTTAAATTATCACATTCATATTTCAATCTAATTAAAGATTCTTTAAAACTCCACTTAGTTTTAATCTTCCCAAAAATCAATATTAATTATTATTTAACTTTGGGAAATCAAACATGTCGCATCGACAATCTACACCGTACCATTGATTTCTGCCAATATATAACTTCTAAGCTCAGAGAAGGGTGTTAAGCAAGAGAATAAATTCTCCGCTACCAAACAGATATATATTTAGCAGAGATCAACGAATACAGTATCGAAATAAAATGTTAGACATGTAATCATGTCTTTAGCTGGGTTAAAGAAACAACGTCATTTAAAACACGGTTCACGATAAACCCAAAATAACATTCCATTAACCATCAAATCTTCACAGAAACAGCTCAATATATAATCTATATCAATTTCTGAATCCGACTAATAATATAAATGGAATAACAAAAAAGTCTTTTAAATTCCATATATATTAACAGTCTTCCTCCGTAGAAACTCATCTCGATTATTACCAAATCGACTTCCATTCAATTCCAATTTAATATATTAAATTGCAAATCTTTACTTTGGAAAATTCCATAAATCTTAATTAAAAGATTATAAATTCCGAATCATATTATTCACTATTAATTGGGTTAAAGAAAAGGTGTTATTTAAAACACCGTTCACGATAAACCCAAAAATCCAATTCTTTTATTCAATTCCAATTAAATATTAATTAATTGGAAAACTTCCCTAAATCTTAATTTAAAGATTTATTCTTTTCTAAACTGGGTTTAAGAACAGTGTTAATGAAGACACCGTTCACGACAAACCCAAAATCTAGTTTGATATCAAATACAAGGCTCTAAATAGAAATTATATCGGCTTATATTCAATATCAAATTCTAAAACCCACCAATATCGTATTGGGAATAACGATATATATATATATATCTTCCAAATTCCTCAGCAATATCTATATAATCACGAAATCCAATATTGAAATACTTCGAAGATTATTTCCACTCAAATCCATTTCAAATTATTTATTGAAATTTTTTTGGTTATTTTAAAACCATTTTCAAATCCAATTTATTTATTTCTAAAAATAATTGGATCATTATTCTAGTTAATAACTAGTTCATTTCAATAAAAATATATTTTAATCTTTTCAAAACTATAATTTTTCATCCAAAAACTTTCCAAATCATTTATTATGATTTTACATAATTTTTCCATATTTTTAATAATTTTATTATCGCCCGTACAGTTGGTTTTCAATAACGGCTACCGAACTGCATCCATAGCAACCTTTTCTGAAATTGATTTGGACATATCTTAAAATCCAACCATTAGATTTCAAATCTCTTGTATTCATTGGAAAGACCTTTTTGATACGAACCCAATAGTTCCAGTTTTAGGAGAATTCGATGGTTGGATCTCCCGTAACATCAATTTGAAGTTAATGGTCAAAATTCGCGAACGGACACTGCGCGGCGCGTTCTATTCAGACCATTATAATATATATAATTTATATCGTCGATTTCCATTTAAAACGAATTTTATAAATCGTTTTAAATTCGTTTTAAAAACGATTTCCACTTCCATTTCAATTTCAAATCAAAACTGAATATTCCTTTATAAATTCGTTTTAAATTCATTTTAAAACGATTTCAATTTGAATTTCAAATTTAAATAAAATTGGATACTCATTTTAAAATGATTTCCATTTCATTTCAATTTTCAAATCAAAATTGAATATTCCTTTTAAATTCGTTTCAAATTCATTTTTAAAATGATTTTAATTTTATTATCAAATTCAAATCAAAATTGAATATTCTATATAAATTCTTTTTATATCCATTTCAAAACTATTTCAATTCCATTTCAATTTTAAATCAAAATTGAATATTCCATTATAAATTCGTTTCAAATTCATATTAAAACTATTTCAATTTTATTTTGAAATTCAAATCAAAATTGAATATTCCATTATAAATTCATTTCAAAACGATTTCAATTTTATTTTCAAATTCAAATCAAAATTGAATATTCCATTACAAATCCATTTTAAATTCATTTCAAAACGATTTCAATTTATTTTCAAATTCAAATCAAAATTGAATATCCTTTATAAATTCGTTTTAAATTCATTTTAAAACGATTTCAATTTTATTTTCAAATAAAAATCAAAATTGAATATTCCATATCATTTTAATATGGAATGATAATATTTTCAAAATATCAGATTTTGAAATCACTTTTCTATATTCATTATAAAATTGAATAAAATCGACAAAATTCCCATTCGTGTTAAAATGGCGTTTAACTACTTAACACGGCTTCACATTTCAATATTTTCTGAATATTATTTTAAAATATTCGTTAATTCTGAACTGGAATTAGACTCAATAAATTACTGTGTAATTTCAGTTATATGGATTTCAACATCACATGTGTACGGCAATAATGAAAAACAATCGTTAAAAATTAAAACAACGTCCAGAGTGCATTTTACAACTATATAAGCATTTAAATAAATAAATAACACTTATACAGTCTATCATCCCATCGATTGACATACCACTGGGATCAGTGTATATTAAATATTGTCCCAATACCTGTGTGGGGTTTTCAAACAACAAATACTATTTATTATTTGTGCAGTTGGGCGATGTGTAATAATTATCGTCCCAATCAATATTATATAAATAAGTGCACATAAACAACCGTCCGGTTTGTAAATGGATATTTATTTTATTTCATGATAATTTATATATATATATATATATATTTTATATAAATAATTTTTATATACAACAATATCAATACATGACAATCCAATCACAATTCAAACAAACAATCAACTGGTCTGTATAATAAATAGTGTCATGGGCTTCTAAGCCCCGTCTGCATCCTAGTATACATTAACTGTGCATTAAATTGAGTGTGAAAGAGTTCTCACATTCGTTTCCCCTCCGCCATTCTTTATTTTTCGAATTTCTATTCGGTTCTGATTTAAAATATGCTTGAAATTCAAATCAACTCCATTTCAGTTCTGGTCAGTCCCATGTTGTAGTGTTCTTCAAGAAATTGCAACACAACTCGTTTCACTAATTTCTGATCTCGTATGACAAAGTTACAATAGTTTAAAGATTAATAAAAAATTTAATTAAACGAGATAATTAATTTAATAATTAAATTAAAAAAACTTAACCCTCCCTCTTCTATCTCGTGTAAACCCGTACTCCATTTAAACGATGAAACCTATCCATTCAAAACAAAAACCACCCACAGTCGCCACATTCGTCGGCGGACCCAGATCGGCTATGCCCACCTCGAAGACGCCACCGTCGCTCATAACTGACCGGAGTTTTGATGAACTCGGTGGGCCCCATGCCTCTCAAAGCTTCTCGAAAGATAGCACCTTTAAGGCAAGATTCCGGCGTCATCACTGATCCATAAATGATCACCGCCATACCCAATTAAAGCTTACGATGTGCTCTCGAATGTTTTGCTTTAGGAGTTGGTGGTAAATTTTCGTGGATTGAAAGTAATTCAGGATTGTATTTTGGAGAATTTGGGCCATCGATTTCATTTGACAGATGGCGACATAGAATTTGCAAACGAGAACTAGGGTTTGGGCTCATATGGTATTTATATAATAATATTTATTATTATTTAATTTAAATTTTACTTCGTTATAAAATTTCAAGCTTCGAACTCCAAATGAGACCCAATGACTGTCGCCCCTAGCTATATACCCCCATTTCGGACACAATGGAATATGTTTTGTAAGCCAATTCGGCTGTTTCGATTAGTTTTAATTAAATTAAAATATAAATCAATATATAACTAATTTAAACGTACAATTTATTTTACCGGGGAAACATATTGACTCCAAAAATTCCAGAAAAATAATTCTTGCTATGTTTTGACGATACGGTCCTAACAAAACTAATTTCGTCGAATTTGGAGACCGTTTCAAAAATGGTCAATTTCCAGTTGATCCAATTCAAATTTAAATTACCAAAACACATTTATATTTACTACGCTCACACGTTCAATCCAAAAATTATGAAATTTGAAATCTAGCAATAATTTGACATTATGGATCCAACAAAAGGAGTTTCGTTGAAAACGGAGGTCGTTTGCAAAATGGCTATTTATTATATTACATTAAATTCCATAGCGACTATTTTAAATTTTAAACTGGACATAACTTTTTACTATGAAATCTGGATTTTTCACGTTCGTTGGAAAGATATTTTTAAACAGATTCAAATATTTCTTGTTTCGCTAAAATCCGATTTATTTTGAATCGTGTACATTCATTTGAAATCTGAAATTAAATTTTCAAACTACCGTGCCATTTCAGGCTCATTTTATAATTAAAACAAATTTATTCGTTCTAACTTTGATTTAAATAAATTTTTAGTCATTATTATTTAAAATAAACCATTTTAAATATTCAAAATTCATTAAAGTTGCTAAAATAAAAATTTTAAATTGGTTCTGAAAGTCTGGGTTGTTACAGGTTGTATCCCGAATACGCGTCCATGAATGATAATAGTGCGTGCGCTACGCTCGAATCAACCAACTGATCGATTCTAGGTAACGGGAAGTTGTCCTTAGGGCGGGCTTTATTCAGGTTAGAAAAATAAATACAAGTCCGCCACTTTCCATTATCCTTCTTCACAAGTACCGGGTTAGCTATCCAGTCAGGGTAAGTCGAGTCCCAGATGAATCCGTTGGCTTTTATCTTCCCAATTTTCTCTTTCAAGGCCGCAGACCTCTCAAGGCCAAGCATTCGCCTCTTCTTCTTTATCGGAGTATACCTCGGGCTAATGCTGAGGGAATGAGTTATAACAAAAGGTGAAATCCCACCCATGTCAACGTGGGTCCATATAAACACATCAAGTTTTTCATGGAGAAATTCAGTCAACGCCTTCGTCCGGAGGGGATCAAGGTGGGACCAATATTTAGAACCTTGGTAGGGTCGTTTCGATCGATTGAAATCTCCACGGTAGCCTATTCGGGGATGCTTTTCATCATACTGGTTCTTCATCCTCTCTTAGGTCGATGTTCTCGACTTCACAGATGGACGGTCCCGATCGGGATGTTCTCTATAATTTCTATGCTTCTTTCCCCTCTGTACGGGGAGGACTCTCTTTTAATTATTTTCCACTCTTGTTCTGAAGGTATTTCCACTCTGCTAAGTAACAGGCTCGCCCCAACACTTGGTCCCCACGCACCATTCCAATTCCTCCATCAGTCGGGAATTTTAACAGCAGGCACCAGGGGGCGAAATAGGCTCTAAACTACATTGAAGCTGGTTGTCCTAAAAACGCATTATATCGGCAGTCGATGTCCATAACAACAAATGGTAGGAGTCGTACCCTCCTCCAATCCCCGTTTCCTAGTTCCACGGATAGCTTGATCATTCCAATAGGTTCGTTAGAGGATCAATTGAAACCGCGTATATGGCCAGTGCATGGCCCAAGTCTTTCAAATCTAATTTCATCTGATCATAGGCTTGCTTAAACAATATGTTGACCAAACTCCCATTATAGATCAGTACCTTCCTTACTGTTGTCAGGCCAATGATTGCGGTTATCACCTTAGGGTCGACCTTTGGAGCTTCTATGCCAATGGCTTCCCTTCCTCGAAAGATAATATCTTCTTCCTCCATTTTCCTTTGCTTCATAGGGCTTACAACTTCAGGGATATTAGTTTCCGCAATGTCAAGGTGTTTTGCAGAATTTACTATTACTCCATAGTTCTGACGCTGAAACCACGGGGTGCAATCCCTCGACTATGGCATTGATGACTATACCTTTCCACTTCTCTTAAGCAACAATTCGAGGTGCGGCCTAACTTTGCTTGGGTGTTGAAGTCCTTTGCCCCCTATCTCTTGAGGCTATTTTATATTCATTAAGTTTTCATTCTCGAATCAGTTTCTCATTGATGTCCCAAAGATGTCGGCATTCATTGATCGTATTTCCAAAGATAAAATGAAATAGATAATACTTCCCAGTCGCCCGTTCCTTCTCAGTAGGTTAACGCAAGGGCGGCCTCTTATACAGGACTGTGCTACAAGTATCGAGATAAATATTCTCTAGCGTGTCATTCAAGGCTGTATAAGTCTCAAATACGTAGATCCGGGGTCGTTTTTTAGCATTCCCTCTTTATCCTGAGTTCCCATTGGCATCCTTTGACCCTTCGCCATTTCTTTTTCCGCGGTTTCCAACATTCACTTCCACCTTTCCTGAGTTATCCCTAGATTGTTTGACTGCGACATTGTCCTGGGTCGGTGGGATAGATGTATCTTTCGTCCTATCCTCCTCTTTTAACTATGCATCCTTTTGTCTCAGTTATATATGGGCCTTTTCATAGAAAGTTTCAATAGTCGTGGGTGGCTTCCAGATCAAATACTTTCTGAACTCTGTTTGCTTATCGATGCTATCGACCATGGCCATCAGGACGGTTCTGTGATTAGGATTGCTTACTTCGGTGGCAGCCCGATTAAATCGATCAAGATAGTTTCTCAGGGATTCGCTCCTCCCCTACTTGACTGCTGAAAGAGCCATGATATGCTTCGATTTGGTCGCGTGGAGACGGAATTAATTCAATAATTTCTCACTCAAATATTTAAAGCTCGGGACCGACCTCGCAGGCAACCGCATGAACCACATGAGTGCTACTCTGCTCAAAAAGATTGGAAAGGCTTTGCATTTGATAGTGTCGGGAGCTACTGCCACCTCCATGTGCCATGAGTACCTCATCAGATGCTGTTGTGGGTCAGAGGTGTCGTCGTACTAGTTCATCTAGGGCATATTGAATCTCCTAGGGAATTCTGCTCGTAAAGTGCCATCGGTGAATGGTGTGTGGCTTCGATCAACTCCCCAGTCCTCATTCTTATGTCCTCCACTGTCATTCATGATCTGTCGTATAATGGCGGTCAAATAAGATGGAATGATTATGTCTCGGTCGGCTTCCTCGATAGACCGATCTCTCGTGGTTCTTTCGTCGGGTAACATCATCCGACTTGCCATCTGGGAAGTCCTTCCTCCCGGGGTATGTTGGTCGATCACAAGATTCCGAGGGGGATTAATAGGGGCCCAATCTCTCTGGGTAGCATTCTAATAAGTAGGAGGAGAGGCATCTTGGTTTTGTTGAGATATGGGACCAACAATCTCCATCTCGGCTTGGTCGACCTAGGTTTGGTCGCCTGCCCTGACTGGTCTTGACGTCCCTCGAAACGCAACTGACGGACATTCTAGGGTCTTTCTAACGGACATCGGGACTGACGTGGATCACTTCTTCCCCTGGATAATGACAAGCTCTCCGAAATATGGTCTAACTGGGGAGGAGGGAGTTGATGGTCCCTGACCCCCGAGTTTGTTGATTCCTGAACTCCTCCCAATGCCTTGACATGTGATTCATATCCTGTCGTATCATAGCATTTTCACAAGCGTAAACTTTTAAGGCATCCATGGTTTCCCAGAGCTAATTTAACACGGTCATAAACTCATCTCGGGTAGCGAAGGCTGCGGATAGAGCTGCATCTGCAGCTGGGGGCAGTACAGGTTGATCCGAAGCAATTTCAGGTGCGGCCGATCTGTCGGCCGCTTCCGTAGATGTCCCAACCTGCGGTTGTTTTCCGGTATTGTGAGCTATTTTTCTATCCATAATTTGGCAATGTAAAAATAAAGGCAAGAATTTTCATCTTGGACTTAGGGATCAGAAAATAGAACAAAAATCTGTATTAGGCTGAGGATATCAATTCCTAGTGAAAGCACCAAAGTGTTGACACCAAAAATTGGCACAACACATAAAGAAAGAGTTACGTAGAGAATAAATGAAGATAAATGATTGCAAAAAATGAAAATAAAGATAATCACACACCAATTTATAATGGTTCAGCATTAATGAGCCTAACTTTATAATCTTTTATATACTCTTTAAACTATTAGACATAATAGTTACAATGATAGTACAATAAGAGATCAAAATATTTGAAATCTAGAGTATTTAGACTTCCAGAAGTCCCTTCTTCTGAGTCCAGAAGGGGTATTTATAGATGATACAGTATTTGAGCCGACTTGGACACGTGTCGTAGGATCCAAAAGAGTAGTTAAGTCTGAAGAAGTAGTTTTCTCCCAAGGAATTGGTACTCCTCGAATTATCGATAATGGGTGGCAATCGATCCGTTCAATTCAGATGGCTTGGAACAGATAAGGCATGGGTGAGCTATCCTTTAAGCATGTATTAGGTTCACAGTTGGGTTCGATAAGACTAAATATGCCTGATCACAACGGGCTTCTCTTGGACTGCGTTTGGTGTGAGTGACAAAGTTAAATGATGGGCCTTATCAGCTAGCCCACTTCTTGACTCTGGGTACCTGCTTCGGACATCCAAGGCACGGGCACATGGCGATGTTAAGTCTTGATGGGTAGGTAGAAAGACCCATCAATAGTAGAAGAGTTGTGGAATGTCCTGATCATTGGAAATCCTCTTGTTGTGTTCTCCCTCAAAATGAAGCGTCTCAAATCTTGCCTCAAGATTTGGAGCTCGACATTTTTCAAGAATATTTTCGATCGTGTTTGCATGGCTGAAAAGGCTTTTGTTATTGCGGAATCGGCTGTAGATGATAACCCCACTCTAACCAATAAGGAAGCTTGGGCTCTCGCCTAGCCTGCTTTCTCATCCGAGTTATGCATTGAGAATGACTTTCTTTATCAAAAGGCGCATATTGAATGAATTGTGGAAGGAGATACCAATTCGAAAAAATTTCATTCTACTACCAGAAAGAAGAATCACTGTCTTACGATTTAGGAGATTCTTCGCCCTGATCTTTCTTTAGCTTCCTCTTTTGAAGAAGTCAAAGAAACCATTCTTCAATACTTTCGGTCCTTTCTTCAATGCCCCTCAATATCGGTCCCCGAATCGGCACTTCTGGCTTTTATTCCTCATTTGGTTGACCCGACGGAGTCTGTCGACCTATTCCAACCCTTATGGAATTTCATGCATGCTTTTTTCTCTCTTAGTAATGATAGTTCGAGTGGTCCAGACGACTACAACAATGTTTTTTACCGTAGTGTTTGTCCAATTATTCATTTTGATCTTTGCTTGGCAATTTGGTCTTTCTTTGTGGATGGAGTGCTCCTCGGGAGCTGGACTTCCACTAATCTTGTACTTATTCTGAAATGTGGGCATCCGAGAGCATGCTCCGATTTACAGCCAATTAACCTATGTAACTTTTCAAAAATTTATTTCCAAGGTGTTGACCTCTCATCTGGCACCTATCCTAGACTAAATTGTTTCCTCTTCTCAAGCTAGTTCTGTTAAAGGACATCTGATAACGGACAAGTTCCTCTCGCTCAAGAACTCGTCTCACAAATTGATCGCAAGGTACAAGGGTCCAAAATAAAACTAGATTATGATCGCATGTCTTAGTCCTCCTCCATTAGGGCCCTTGGAGCCTTTGGTTTTCCTGAACCAATTATCGACCTTATATAGAGGATCATCTCTAACTGTTTTTTTTTGTTCTAATTAACAGATTAGCTAGAGGTTTCTTTCATTCGGGAAGGGATCTTCGACAAGAAGACCCTCTTTCCTCTATACTATTTGTGATTGCAGCAGAGGCTTTTGTCCGAAGGGTGCACTCATTAACAATAGAATGTCAAATCCATAGATTTGAGATCCATTATGGATGTTCGGTTATTTTCTCCTTATCCTTTGCTGATTACATCATTATCTACTCAAATAGGAACCGTCGTTTCGTTCTCCATCTGGTGTACTTCATCCACCTTTACGAGAGTTGCTCGGGGAAACTCATTAACACTTCGAAGAGTTGCTTCATCCCTGCCAAGACTACAGATCTTGCATGGGCCTCTTGGGTTCAATCCTTCATTGAATTCCTGAAAGCCTATCTGCCAATGGCATATCTTGGCATTGTTTTCTATAGTGGTCAAAAGCTTAATCCGGTCTTCGATCCACTTACCAACAAGTCAAAGGGAAAGATTTTTAGGTGGAAAGCCTCTCTTCTTTCTTAGGATGGAGGTCAAGCTCTTATAAAGTCGGTGCTTGATTCCATTGGGTCTCATGTCTTCATAGCCATGACTCCAACTTCTCTTTCATCCACACCTACCGTTCTTCAGCATCGTCCTTCTTCAGGGGGAATAAGGACAATGCTAAACGTCACCACTAGGTATCTTAGGATGTCATTTTCTATCCCAAGAGTAAAGGTGGACTAGGGCTTTGAAAATCAAGAGACGTCTGCACGGCTTATGCTTGAAACATCTTGACTAGGTTCCTAACAAACGACTCCCTTTGGGCTTCGTTTCTTCATTCTAAGTACCGTCGTCTTTTGCCAAGACCCCGTCTTTGTAGGGTAAATACGATGAAATCGCCTAACCCAATTTGTGAATTAACATTTAAAATCAAGGATCTATTGCAAAAATAATATATTAAAACTTAATAGATTAGGAATTTCATACCTTTGGTTACGAGATCCATGAATCATAGAGACGAAGATGGCTATAACTCGAATCAATTAGGTAAACATGGTGCTATCCCTCTAGAGGTGTCCACAGAAGCATCCTCATCTTCGATCAGATTGAAGATGAGATTGATGGAGAAACAATGCTAGCCACCGCATGGTTTCTAGGGTTTTTGAGAAAGAAAGAAAAATCGGCCTCAATGTGGCCAGTACCATAACCCTTTTTTATTGGTTAGTCCTTCCTTTTAAAAGAAATAAAATTCCTTTTTAATAGTAAATGTTAACCAAGGAAAAAGGAGCCAATCGAATACCTTTTCAACTTTAAATAAAACATCAACAAATTGATATTTTATTCATTCAAAACATATTCTCTCCATTATAATGCCCCACATTGTGTAACCCTATAGGTTATAATAACATTGGCAATGGTTTTAAATCGTATTTAAAGCCATAAACAGTGACCGGCATCTAGCAATGCGTCGCTGCTACCCAAGTTATAATAAAATTATCGATTCGATACAACCTTTTCTGTGACCAGTGTATCAATGCAATATAATCCTTTTAACCAATATATCCGGGATTAAACTCGAGCCATGGATCGTATCATCCTCTTTATAATTTAATCCGTTTTTCTTGATCGATGAGTAGACTGTTTAAAACAAATCAGTATTTGAGCACGGCCATGCATTTCACAGTATCACTCAATCAAGAGGCCCATGGATATCACTACAAATATATTGCAGGGTTAAATTCCATCTAAATCATTCATAATTTCTATTCGATTCGAGATGTATCCAACAATCACCGTTATCGTTACCCTGTTACGAATAACTTTAGATGATATCAAAACACAAATATCCTCGAATAAAATTATAATGATTTCAGGTCTGAGGACCATTACATCACTGTCACTATGAGAATAACTCATGATACTGTTAATTATATTCCATGGAGTTATCTCACGGTAGGTCAGCCCAATACGCTCTCCAATACGTATTTATATCTTGACTTTAATATCACATATATTAATGATCAATGAGATGTGATCATCAGTCAATCAATATACTAGTATCAACGCTTTATTGTTGTCCTATATAAACAATAAAACTCTACTAGGGACATTTAAGAATTATAGTACTTATCATATTATATAATCTCAATTCAGTCTTACTCGAACTATATAATTCCGTATTATTATTCTAAGGACTTCTATTATATTATTATTTACATTACGCAGTAAATACAATATAATAGAATAATATTTTAATCCAAATAAAATAATAACATCAACAGTGTTATCATTCTCATCAAATGAATTGCCTTTAGGGCACAAACTCTGACAATCTCCTACTTGCACTAGAGTCAATCATTTATGTATTGTATACTTATGAAACTAGTGTGACTATTAAACCTCTACTGCGATAAGGTTTAATTCTATAGGTCTGCAACATTACAACTTTTGTAACTTTGCATATATGTTTATTTCTTCTGTGAACATCTTCACATAAGAATTATATTTCTTAAAATATATGTTTGGATTGATGATGAGTTTAATTTTTTAGGCCCGAGCAACAGCCATATTGTTATCGCAATGTGTATCATTCGATCAACAATGAATTAAGTTCAATCATGAACTTATTAATCCAAACATTTTCTTTCTTAGAATCAGTATCTATTTCTTGGTTTTTTTATTAAACTAACATTATTTACAATAATCAATGTGTTATCAAATAACATTAGAGTTATTGTGTCACTCCCACTCAATTCCTTGTCTATACAAAATATAATGATATCATGTGGTTTTTGACATATCTCGAATTCTATTTTATTCCCATCGGTATCTTAGAGACTGACTCTCCTTCAAAGGATACCAAATCAAGTAATAAATATTTTATTCTTAGAGAATTTATATCCACAAAATAGTTATCTGATTTGGGTCCGATCTTATCAAAGGAAGGACGTTTAACAAACGCCTTACATCCTAAATCTTTGTATCAAACACACTAGGACATTTCCTAGTTCATATCTTATATGGCGTCTTCAAATCGTTTTAGTGGGATTTAATATAATTGTTCTAAATTTAACTTATAGGAAGATCTATATGACTTATCATTAATCGTACTATATCTTATAAGGTTCGATATCTTCGTTCAGACATACCATTCTAATATGGTGTTCTAGGTGGACAGAGTTATGAAACAATTCCAAACTCATTCAGATAGTCGTTAAATTTATTGGCTTAAGTGCTCGCTTTCAAACTGTTCGAAAAAATATTTATTTTTTATTAAAATTGGTTTCTAACTTCGTTTTGAATTCTTTGAACTTTTCAAAGGATTCTGATATGTATTTCACAAGATGTACATATCTATATCTACTGATATCATCAGTAAATATAATGAAGTAATAAAACCTACTTCTAGCTTATGTATTCGTTGCTCCATATACAACATTATGTTTGAGACCCAATACTTGTCACTCAATCACTGTGTCAAGTGAAAAGGTGATTCAGTTATTTCGCCTAATAAACAAGATTTGTATTCTTCATACAATTCAAAATCAAATGATCTCAAAATTCCATCATTATGAAGTTTTGATATACTTTCTTGTTTACTGGGCTAATTGGTAATACTAAAGGTATATTGGATTTAAATCACTAAATTTAATCTAGTCATTATCAATGTCAAGTACATTATAGTTAAGGATTTACAAATATCATTAACTATTTGTGAAATTCCATATGATATTTCGTTTAAATAAAATGAACAACAATTGTTCTTTTATTACAAATGAAATTTAAACTTGTCTAAACAAGATTTAAAATAACATTTATTTTATATGGAATTTCATAATAACAATTATTCCATTTAATTAAGCCAGTATATTGAACAAGAATCAACTTCCTATGGATAATCCAGCAACATTTGCTTTATTTCCAATCTTAAGTCTACTTGTCATTTAACCAAATATCTACTTATTTTACAATTTCTGTAAATTTACATACATTTATGTGAATCATATCTAGTATCTAGTACTAGAGATGTATAAGTAGATTGTTATAACATTTATATTTTATTCTGTTGAAGTCACACTTCAGTTTTGTTTTAGATTTTCGATTTTGTAAAACAATTACGTTCAGATTTGTTTGAGGACAATCCTCAAATTTTAATGTTAGTCAAGAAATTTAATTTAATCTAATTTGTCCTTCTCAAGGATTAATTTAAATTATCGGAGTTATTTTGTTATTTAATATCTACAGTATATAAAAAAAATAACTGATTCTTTAATATTCATTTAATATAAATTCAAAATTTTGACAATCAAAATTTTTATTAACATAAATATAATATTTAAACTAAAATACGCTCCCACTCAAATTAACATCCCTCTGTTATATATACATATCGGTATACATATATAACGGTGTTCCAAGATCCATATCTAGTCATGCCTTGACCCAGCTTTGGCTAAACCCAAAACACAACCTTTTAGGTAGACATCTTATGTCAATTATATCATATATAATTGTTGGATCGCATGATGAACATTTTGTTCAGTATTATTCATTTGCTCAAAATATAGAATAATTCATGCTATTGTCTCTAAGGCCATAATCGTATTATGCAGCCTAGTTAAGTCAGACCCAATAATAGGTTGGAGCACCACATTTTACTCCATCACATATAACCAAAATAAAAGGTGCACAACGCATTGGCTTAGTTACATCCAGTGATTTTGGATAGTGATGAGTATATTATTGGAAGACGTCACCACGACTTAATATAACAAAAAAATTGCTTTAGAGGGAATTTATAATTCGTAGTGGCGAACAATATTATAGTCATTTACATATATCAAAATAGACGTAATTTATATTCATAATATAAATCGTATTTAACTTAAATATATGTCTATAGGGATCATTCCTACACATTCCTTTTGAACATTTCAAAATTATCGGCTATCTTAACTTAGGTATCAAATACCATATTAAATCTAAAATTAAATTTTAATAACCAAAATTATTTGAACACTTCACATATATATATATATATATATATATATATATATATATATATATATAACATCCTCATGTATAACATAGCATCTAAATTTCAGGTTCAAAATAATATACATAAGTACATATATACATGCAACCATCATATGAGTTTAAGAATTTCAACAAAATGTATATTAAACAAACCCAACAGCTTTTTTATCCCCATACAGTTACATATATTACAAGACCATAACAAAACAGTAAAGTCTTTGTATGCGTTACTTCCAGATGACACAACCTAGATATTATAACTACAATGTCATATATTTAATTAATCTATATATATAAGTTCATGCGTGATATGTTCCAAAACATTTACACACAGTTCAGATGAAAATTAAGCCAACAATGACTTGCAATTACATCAGTACATCTGAATATCTATACCTTATTATCTAATACACAGGCAAACAAATAAATAGCATTTTATACAATTTGATACAAAAGGATTCAAATATAATTGTACATATATTCCAGATAGTGCTTATAAATAATATTTATAAAAGACCCTTTTCTGTAAGAGCAAAACAATTTTGCATCAATGTATATCCACCCTTGTCCACTGCCAGTCATACTGGTTCATGTCACTGTCTTAAACCTGCATATAAGTTTATCCATAATAATAGATCAATATCTATCTGAAAATAAACAGTGAATCATGATATGCATTGCATACATATATCAAATATATACATACATGCATATAATACTGTTTAGATTCATCTATATATATATATATATATATATATATATATATATGAACAATACAATCAGATATTGTTTGTTTGCAGTTTAATACAAGTTGATCTAGAATCATTTCAGTATGTTTTATTTATGTTAGATCAAAATTTGGCTCTAACACCCAAATTGTTCTGATTCGTAGGGAATTATAACTAAAAATGAGGAAAAAGCAGGAAAAGAAGCGAAATTTATAGTGGTTCGGCGTTAACGAGCCTACGTCCACTTTATATGCTATTGATTATACTTTGGATGCTAGTACAACCAATGATTTCTCTCAAACTCACTCTTACAATTACGATTTCTCTCAGTTATGTCGAAGTAAATCTGGTATGAAATAGTAGTATGGCAGTAATGGTGGAATCAATCCTTAAAATTGCCAAAAGATCCTGAAAATTGCCCAGCTCTGGGCTATTTATAGCTGATTTTGTCAGGCGGATCGCAGTCATACGTGGTGCAAATCCCGAGAATATCGGATCGGATCGTAGCTTGATCAAGAATTGGTCAATATGACAGTTGGTGACAGGTGTCACGAGATCCATACATCTCGGATCGTGATAGAATGGGTCATGGTCTTCGCTACATTTCTGGGCTTGGATCGGGTCGAGGTGGTATAGGCGGATCGATTCGCATAGGGGTTTAGCGACCCGGTAGGGCGATCCAAAAAGGGGAGATCCGACCTGAGGATGGTTGAGCGACTGCGATCTAACTTCTCGTGAACTAGAGGAATGATACTTCATATTTTGTTCTTATGTGTGAACCTTGATGGCTTGGTCAAAAAGCTAGCCAACATTTTGCCCCCTCGAAGTATGCTTTATCGAGGATAGATCATGCTTCGAAACTGCAGAGACATCTTTTCATAGGGAGATGCAAATCAATGGTTGTGTCTATCTAAAATGTCGTGTCACTTCGAAAAGTCGCATTCCTTGAATGGTATACATATCGGATAAATCCTCAATCATTTCTCTGTTTATCGGATAATTTGCATCTCTGGAATTCTTGGAAACGTCATTATCAAATTACCAGGTATACTTCTGAACTTTCCTTCTCCTCCTTTTTTTTAACAAGCATTTTTGGAGATTTACTTCTACCCATCCTTAGTCGGCTCGGATCGCTCCAGTGTTCCACGATTCGTGGCAGCATCCTTTGTCACGGTCCAGGGATACAAGATGCTCGTTTCGTTACAACCTTCGTGTGGGCTTTATGTATGGTGGGCCATCCTTCGTAGTGAGTCGACCCAGGGATCGGCCTCTTTCTTCTTTGCTGGGCCCGATGGGCTTGCCTCCACGATCCACCGAAGCCCACGGTTCGAATAAGAAGAAAAAGGAGAGACCAACGGACATCATTCGGTCTATTTAAGCCGAACCCTCCTTTCCTTTTCCCTTTCTTCTTTCTTTCGCTGCCATCGAATCTCCTGAGTAAAACCCTAGTTTTCAAATTACCCCCCATCCATTCATCTCTTTGATTTAGAAAGGTATTACATATAAATAATGTCTTCGCAATCTCTCTCTCATTTTCCTTGTGTTTTTACTGGCTTGAGAGGGACGGTGAAGGAATTTTGTGGCGTTCGAAGTTCTTGTGTCGAGGCGCCATGGATGTCAGTTGCTCGAGCTCAGCGATAGAGAAGAAGAAGAGGAGAGGAAGAAGAAGGAAAGGAGGAGAAGAAGGGCTGAGCAGATCGCGTTGTGAGCATGGTTTGGATATGGATCGGGTCATGGATACGGAGGAGTAGAAATTGAAGTATGGATCGGATCGTGGTGATGAGGTACCGGTTCGAGTTGGGGAAATGCTGGTATCTAAGTCAAGTGACGGATCGGGTCGTGGCTAGTCTGTAATTCATAGGAGGAGGGAACGGATCGTGGGTAGTCTTTGCGATCTGCTCCAGTTTCACGATCTGACACTCTTCCATGACCTGGCGACTTCGCTGCGAGTCCCTGCTTGTCTCGTGATCCGATCATGCACTGCGACCCGAACCCTTCTATGCGATCCGAGTGATACGATGAACTTGTTAAATACTCAATGCAACTTAATTCTAACATACCAATGGACAGTTAGGTTAGAGCCTACGAGATGATCCCTCTGGATTAAATGACAGCGTAACTTGATAGCACATTACGACCAATACCTTGCTTATGTAGCTAATCTTTATGCTTTTCTCCTATGTATGCATAGGCACACACTTGCACTTACACACACGGGGGACGGGTAATTATATTCTTATTTCTCATGTTTACTCGCCTAAACAGTAATGTCGGATAATCGTTCTTCTTCAAGATCTGAAACAGAGATGGACCCCGAGATGCCTGAGCACAATAGCCCCGAGGTCCTTCCAGTTAATCCAGAGGGTGAGGATTTTGAATCCGAATATGAGGCAGAAACGGAATCGGATTCGTCTGAGAGTACCTCGCTTGATGAGGAGTCTGAAGTAGACGACCGAGCTCCCGACGAGATTCCTGGTGCACTAGAAATAAAGAAATTCACTAACTCTTTAGCTTCCAAACTGGACGACATAAAACTTAAGAAAATATGCTTGAAACACGGGATCCCCTGGGAAGATGTGAGAACACCCGGTAGCGAAGATAGACCTCATCTGGCTCCGGAGGGGTATATGACAGTCAGCCGACTCATGCGCTGGGTAGGCGCTATTCCTCTGTTTCCCCCAATCATCATTGAAACCTTAAAACGATTGGGTATTGCTCCGATGCAACTCCATCCCAATGCCTACGCAGCCCTATACACTTTATACATCGCATACGCAGAAATCCTGCAAACTGAGCTCACGTTTAAAGACTTGAAATTCTACTACCTTTTCAAGCATCGTTCTACGGAAACCCCAAATTTTTCTTTCTTCGAATCGGTAGCAAATAGAAAGGTCTTATTTGGCGGTTACAGCAACATAGGGGATCCCAAGGCCGATTGGTTCTATATAAAGAGACAGGCTGGGTGTGCAATAAGATGGCTTAAATCAAGTAAATTTTAAACCTTTGAATGAATAACCTGTTTAAGAAATCGAAGCGCTAACATGCTTCTTTTCTCTATGCAGATCACACCTTTCCAAAGACGGAAGGCTCGGTGTACAGTAATCGACTATCCCTTCTTCTGAAAAGCAAATCCGACTTCCTAAAGATCAAGAAATGTATTACTGACGAGAATCTTCACAAGCACTGCCTTTTGGATATAAGGTTTGGACTTGGCGCGGGTGGCAAACCTTACAAATACGTGCCCCCGGCCGAGGGAGAAGGAACGTCACAGGCAGCAGAGACAACTAAACTTCATAAGAGTCCTTCGTCGATAATTAACCAGGACGACGAAGATTTAAATGTATATAGAGGAGATGAGGCCCGTGCTGACGAGTCTAAGGAAATCCTAGCCTCTCCGAGGGGTTCCCCCTTAAGGGCCTCTCTACCGGTTGAACTTGCCGCTCTCGATGATCTAACAGAGGAGCCACCGGCTGGGGGTAAGCAACTTCCTAGGGACTTAACCCCTCCAAAAAGTACGCCTTCTCACGTCCAATCTTCCAAGGAACAATGCGATTCAAAGGACAAAAATAAAGAAGAGGGTAAGATTGCGAAGAAAGGAAAAGAAGCTCTGGTATCTTCTGACGATCACGACTCTGACAGGCTCATTGCACGAGATGCTACCCATAGTCCCGAAAATCAGGCTAGATTGGCACGCTTGCGCAAGGACTTCCCAGATATTTTCTTTGAGAGGATGGTGTTTGTACCGGATCTTGAGCCGGTTCCTAAGGACTGGGATACAGAGGTGATAGGATATGTGTGTCATGTAGCTAAACAGTATGAGGTAATGAAAAAGCACGCCGTTAACCTTTCGAATGTCATCCGTCATCTAGAAACGAACGTGGCCAGATCCAAAGTGAGAATTGAGAATAATGAAAGAGCCAGGAGCAAAATGGAAAAGGAACTGGAGGATGCACAGGCTCAACTGGCTTTAGCTCAGCGAGACGCAGAGAACTACAAGATAGAATTGGAGGAAGCCAGGAAGCGTTTTCGTAGCGGGATGGATTCTAACGGCCAAGAACGATTATCTTTGAAAAAGGAAATAGAGGATCTTAGAATGGCCAAGGCTGATTTGAGGGCAGCGCAAAGTCATTTCGATGCTGAAAAGGCTGCTTGGGAGAAGGAGAGAGCGGACTTGAAAAACAGTCTTGCGGCTGCCCAAAAAGAAAAAGAGGTCTTGAGTGACCAACTCGTTCAGGTGGAGGGGCAAGCGGTTCTTGCCGAGACTAATGCTAACAGCATTCTTGAATCAGCTTCCACCACTGCTGACAAGCTTGCCAAAGCCGAAAAAGAAATAGAAGGTTTCGGGGAACTGATATTCGACTTCTTAGGCCAAGTCATCAAAACTCGAGACATTTCTTGGATCCCAGACTATCACGTTACTCTCGCCAACATATGGGATGCAATTGTCGAGGATGAGAAGCATCGATTGAAGGTCAGTGAGATTGATGAAGGCCAGCTAATGCAGAGGCTCCTGAAAGGAAAAGAACCCGAGGATTTGGAGGAGGGGAGACGCCTATTCCGAGAAGAGGTGGAAAGGGAGAAGACTGAGGCTAAAGGTAAGAACAAACTTGATGAGGGTTCAAGCTCAGCGGCGGAACTCAAGGCCCCCGAAGTCGAGGAATATAATCCTGACGATCCGTTAATTCCCATACGCCCAACTCCTCCGGCTGTCGGAGTTTCTGCTGCAAGCTTAGATGAAATATCAGCTGAAGGTATATCCATATTTTCCCTGCAATTTGCCAAAGCAGTTATGACTTTTTGCCGTTCTGCGAAGCAACCCATTGAGTTACTAACGTGTGCCTTTCGCAATACAGGTGATACATTGACCGAGAAAAGGGGAGAAAAGAAAGCAGAGGCAGAGAAAGTCGATATCCCCTTGGGCACTGATGCTGAAATTTCTGAGACTTCAGAGCGAATTGAGGGTGATGAAAAAGTAGCTATGGTATCTGTGGTACCCAGCACTGATGTTCCTGCAGATGCCGAGGTCATTGCTACTTTGAAGGACACGGAATGTGGTCGCAGGGATGGAGAGGATGATGTTGTTATTACAGACGAAATCAAGGGTGGTGGTGAAACCTTGGCTGATCAACAGGCTGAAGAGGAGAGGCAGTTGCTCCTTATGAAAGGGGAACAGGATCCAGTATATGTGCCCCCTATTTCTGAGATCGATCCCAAAACCGGGTTGGTCATAAGATTTTCCTCCCGATCAATAACTTCACAACTAGCCTCTCAATCCTCTAGTTCTTCGCCAGAGCCTCTTGTTGATAAGAGGAAGAGGAAAAAAGTGATCGTTTGGATGTTGACAAGGAGGAGTCGGGAAAGCAGAAGAAGAGCAAGAAGCCAACATAGCCCCCCCCCCCCCCAGCATGAGTAGGATGCAGATATTAGTTCATATTTTGTCCTTAGGATTTTTAGGCTTTCCACTGGCCAAAAAATGTAATTGCAGGAATGGCCCTTACTTTTGTTTAGCTATGTCATCTCGTATCCCTGCATCTTAGTAAATAAAAAATTTATTTTCGTTGCCTTTAAATTAATACGCAATGCAGTGATTCCAAGTTCCTTGCATCTCTGTGCAACTTCCTGAGTAGCCAACATAACGGCATGGGGGATGATTCGTCTTGGTCAACCTTGACTTTCATCCTTGTCACGATACGAACAAGAGTTTCCCTTCAAGACAAATTAGCCACATAAAAAAAGAACTAAACCTGCAGACCTGCAATTTTAATTTATCGCATTAGCCACATATATTTAAACCATAACTAATCGAAAATTAATTCATGAATCGCATTAGGAAAATTTTAAAATTTCTGTGCAGAGATTTAATGTGCGTGTATATGCCCCCAATCAATCATTTAATAGGGTGCATGGCCAGGGTTTATTAATGATTGATTATAGTCATGTGTGTTGCCCCCTATGAATGGTGGGGGGTAAAGATTCTTTTAGCGCTAAATTTCTGACGATTTTATACTCTCCTGATCCTTCAGCGGGTGAGAGTTCGAGCTCGTTCTAGGTCTTCTTTCCAATCCTTCAGCGGGGCAGAAATTCTGGGGGTGCAAAATCTCTGGCGCCTTTAGACTCTCCCGAACCTTCAGCGGGTTAGAGTGGTGGCAAGGCGGTTTTATCATGGTGCACCTTCACGCCTTGTGTACGTCATCTTCGCGCCCTTTATACTCTCTCCTAATTCTGATGAGTTAGAGTTTGATCATGGGATAATTTATTTTACCGCACCTTGTGGTCCTCGATTATCGTTCCTCTTTCACCACATGGCAAAATGCATTGGGTGTTCCAATGTTGCTGCATAATCTGTGACAGACTAAGAAAACAACAATAATTTAGATTAATCGACATAAAAGCAGATAGGTAATGGTGCAGTAAAGGTAAATGACACACGATATTTTATAGTGGTTCGGTCGAATCATGACCTACATCCACTTTATAATCTTTTGTTCAAATAACCAGACTATTCTAGGCAAGTTGTGCCTTTCTACATGGTCCTAAAAACAAAAGAATGAAACTGACGATTTTACATTAGGTATGGCTGCAAATGCTGGGCATTCCACACTCTGGGGATTTCGTCTCCATCTATGGTTGCTAGCTTGAAGATTCCATTATCAAGTCGTCGCAGGACAGAGTATGGTCCTTCCTATTTCGGACCCATATGCTCTGAGCATGGGAAGATACGTTTTAGAACCAAGTCTCCGGGTTCAAAGGTTCGTGTTTGGACTTTCTTGTTGTAATATTGAGCTATCTGCTGCTTATGTCTTAAGGCACGTAAATCGTCTTCGTCCCTCATCTCTTCGATCATATCTAAGGATTCAAGGAGCAACTCATTGTTGGTATCGGGTCATAATAAGTGACTCGGTGAGAAGGTACTTCTAACTCGACCGGGATGACCGCTTCAGTTCCGAAGGCGAGGGAAAACGGCGTATGGCATGTTGCCGATTTATAGGTCGTTCTATAAGCCCATAGTGCCAGAGGAAATTCATCGACCTACATGGCCTTGGCCCGCTTCAATCTCTTCTTCAGGATAGATTTAATCGTTTTATTTGCGACCTCCACTTGGCCGTTTGCCTGCGGATATGCCACGGAGGTGTATCTTTTCTCAATGTGGTATTTCTGGCAAAAATCTCTGAACTCGGTGTTGTCAAACTGAGTTCCATTATCCGTTATGATGATTCTTGGGATTCCAAATCGGCATATAATGTTTCTAATAACGAAGCTGATTACTCGCTTGGTTGTTATTGTGGTTAATGGTTCTGCTTCTACCCATTTGGTAATATAATCCACGGCTACGATAGCGAATTTTGCTCCGCCCTTCGCTATGGGGAGGCTTCCAATGATATCAATTCCCCACATAGCGAAAGGACAAGGACTCGTCACCATCTTCAGCTGGCTTGATGGGGCCCTATGAATCGTAGAAAATCTCTGGCAGGATTCACAACGCCGCGCGTATTTGGCCGCATCCTTATTTACGGTTGGCCAGAAATAACCATATCGTATTATTTTCTTTGCCAATGTTTGACCTCCCATGTGATCTCCATAATCTCCCTCATGTACTTCTTGCAATACGCGTTGAATATCGCCGTGGGCAATACACCGGAGGAGGGGCATCGAAAACCCTTGTCTATACAGGACTCCCTCTTGCAACACATACCGAGAGGCCTTCCGAATTATTGCGCGCCTCTCACTTTTCTTCGCAGGGAGCATTCCATACATTAGGAAATTCTTCAAAGGGGTCATCCATGACTCCCTTTCAGGCTCAACATCTAGTACCAGATCAACTTCCATCTGATCTATACTAGGTGACTGCAAGACTTCCATCGGGACCAATTCTGTGTTTTCAGGACTATCAGAACTGGCCATTTTAGCCAATTTATATGCATTTTGGATCTCTATTCGAGGAATGTGGGATATGGTGTGATGGTCAAAATCACCCATCAACTTTTTCACTTTTTCTAAATATGATATCAGCCTAGGACTTTTGGCCTAGAATTTTCCTATGACCTGGTTCACAACTATTTTGGAGTCACAAAAGATGTCTAACTTCGTAATCTTCAACTCCTTTGCTAGTTTCAAACCAGCAATCAGGGCTTCGTATTCTAAGTCGTTGTTAGTGGCGAGGAACTCCAATCTAAGAGCATAGTATATCAGCCGTTGTTCTGGAGTTTCGAGCACTACTCCGGCACCAGATCGTTTATCGTTCTTTGCTCCATCAGTGAACAACTTCTAGGCACTGGGGTCGAGGAGTAGCCTCGGGGGATCGACTTCTTCGCTTATTGTGTCATCTTATGGGATGGTAAACTCTGCTATGAAGTCTACCAGCACTTGCTCCCTTATTGATCGCAGGGGTTGAAAATTCAAGTCAAACTGACTTAGTTCAATGTTCCACTTAAGTAATCGTCCCGAAGTCTCTGGCCTTTGAAGAACTTGTCTTAACGGGTGATCAGTGTATATAGTAATCGGGTGAGCTTGAAAATAGTGGCGAAGCTTCCTCGATGTAATCAACAAACTGTACGCAATCTTTTCTATCCTTGAATAATTTCGTTCAGCTGCTGCCAACTTCTTACTAACATAATATACTGGTCTTTGCACCTTATCATCTTCTCTAACCAAAGCCGAACTGACCGCATTGGATGACACTGCCAAATTTACGAATAATTCTTCATGATCTATGGGTTTAGACAGAATCGTGGGTTTTTCTAAATGACTCAAGAGATTCTGGAATGCTTCAACACAATCAGGGGTCCATTCGAAGTTGCGCTTTCCTCGCTTTATTAATTCAAAAAATGGGATACATTTATCTGTGGCTTTGGAGATAAATCTGCTCAATGTCGCTACTTTCCCTACGAGGCTTTGCACATCTTTAATCTGTCTAGGTTTCTGAATATTCCGGAATGCTGCGATCTGATCTGGGTTAATCTCGATCCCACGCGAATTGACGATAAACCCTAAAAAAATTCCCGATGCTACCCCAAATGAACATTTCGAAGGGTTCAATTTCATTCCATACTTACGGAGAATTTCAAACATTTCTGCTAAATCGGTAGTATGGTCGGATGATTGTTTGGATTTCACTAACATGTCATCGACATACACCTCCATCGTCTTCCCAGTCTGGTAATAAAACATTCTATTAACTAATCGCTGATATGTAGCACCGGCGTTCTTCAAGCCAAAAGGCATCACTACATAGCAACACAATCCTAAATCTGTAATGAAGCTTGTATGTTCTTGATCGGGGACGTGCATAGGGATCTGATTGTATCCCGAATAAGCATCCATGAAGGAGAGGAGTTCATGGCCAGCTGTCGAATCCACAGCTGGTCAATTCTTGGCAACGGAAAACTGTCCTTTGGGCAAGCTTTATTCAGGTCCGAGAAATCAATACAGATGCGCCACTTTCCATTAGCCTTTTTTACCAAGACTGGGTTGGAAATCCAATCTGGATACGTTGAGTCTCTGATGAACCCATTACTCCTCAATTTCTCAACTTCCTCTTTCAAAGCAGTCGACCTCTCCGGGCCAAGCATTCGCCTTTTCTGTTTGATAGGAGGATGCTTCGGGTTGATGCTTAGCGAATGACTCATGATCGAAGGAGATATCCCGCACATGTCCGAGTGGGTCCAAGCGAATACGTCTAAATTGGCTTTCAAAAAATTCGTTGGCTCTCTGGCTTGAATAGGGTCTAACTAGGATCCAATCCTCAGGACCTTCTCTGAGTCTCCATCATCGATTGGAATATCCACAGTTGTCTCATTGGGAGTCGCCATTCTACCCCCAGGCTCTTCGTCCTCTCTGGGATCTATGTCCTCGGGCAGTTCTCTGGGCGACACTCCCATGGTTATTTTTTTTAGTTGCTATAATGTTTCCTCCCTTGCCGGGGAGGAAGCGCCTTTAGTTTCTACATCTTTTCCTTTACGGAGCATCTTCAACTCTGCAATGTAGCATGCTCGAGCCACAACTTGATCTCCTCTTATTGTACCTATACCAGCTTCAGTTGGGAACTTCATTAATAAACACCAAGGGGCTATACAAGCTATGAACTTTGCTAAGGCCGGTTGGCCTAGAAATGCGTTATATGGTGATTCGACGTGCAGAACCACAAAAGGGATAATTCTTACTCTCTGGCGTTCCCCTTCCCCAAGGGTTGCCGACAACTCTACATATCCCATTGGAGCAGTGGATGCTCCATTGAATCCATGTATCCACCCTTCGCATGGTTTTAAGTCCTTCGGCTCAAGTTTCATCTGGTCAAACGTTTTCTTGAACAAAATGTTGACCGAGTAAGACGACCCCAAACCCCGTACTGACGGCGGCAAGGGTAATCCTTGGAATATAACACATAAACAGATAATAGCAGAACAGAAATAAATAAATACACCAGATAATGAACAATAGAATATACTGGATAAACGTAATCATCAGTGTTACACAGTATACAGGATCATACTTAGTACAAATGCAGTTCAACTATACATATATGTCTACAGCGGAAAATAAACATAATGTACAATAGGAGCTGAACAGCATAAAAAGAGATAAATGATAGAATCCATCTTCAGCTCCAGCTATCCAGAAAGAACCAGCTAAACCTGAATACAAGGTTGCCCGTGTAGAAAAAGGGGCACCCGAGTTTGAAAGTGAAACAAACTACGAGTCAGTCATGGGAATGGTATGAGAAATCTACTCAACACATTTAAGTTATGGCTAATCACAGGACCACGCCACTTTCATGGAACAGGTTTACTCCATTGGATTGCAGTGCTTTAAAAATAAATCTTTCTTTTAAACATCGCAATGCTTTTTATAAAAATGAAGTCATTATAAGACTCAGTTCCCATCACACAATGCAACGCAAACCGGAGGATAGAGTTTTACCTTATAATGGCCAAAATATGGTTGATACGAATAAAACAAAAGCAATTGATAATATTACTAGTTTTTATATGTTTCAAAAAAACAATTTCAATCATAACTATCAATCATAGATGGCATGGGTACCATATATCATGTCGCCATATATATATACAATCAAAACCGCACGATATCGTATTTGGAAATTGGATTTTCGTCATGAACCAAGGCAAAAGATAGTCCTTACCGAATTCGAGACAATCTAGCCCATGTCTCAGGCACAGCCGCAACCGTACCTTGGATCGTCAGGGCCGGTCCACACGAAGTGGATTATAATACCTGAACAATGCGTCCCTCCGCCCTTTGGGGCATAAATGAGCCAACGAATGAATCCATCAGACCTGGATCGTCTGATCTAACCGAGGCGCCTCGCAACAGCAACAACCACATAAGTCAAACTCGTCAGGGCGTGTAAAACCACTGACGCCACTTCTAACTAGAAAGAAAACGCACGTCCCCCCTGAGGTCCTTCTCCCGTTTCTGGTTCATACCGGGGTGTGAGGCTCGTGATTTCACGTTATACACAAAGCTACGCCACACAGGCGGTGCTTTGATCATCACCATAAGACTTTGCTTTTCAACAAAAGCCCTTATCACTGCATCTTAGCATGCCACACAGGCAATTCACACCGTGCAAATGATGGCTATCAATCACACAGAATAAATTCCAATGTCAGACACACTGTCCATTTGCAAGTCCATTCTGGGTCTGAACGAAACCGGAGGCACTATATACCTCGCAAACCCATCGATCACCACGTACGTCTGGACGATCACCACTCATTATCCATATTTCGGGATGCCTCCCAATCAGGACCTCGGTTGCCATCCAAACGAGGTGAAGATCTCCGGTCTTCGACCACCGTCTTCTTCTTCGATTCCTTATCGTCGATTCAGTTATTCAGAATGGGATAAACCCGGTCTTTCTGAACAACTCGCGTATATAATAAACAAGTGCAACACTAACATACACACGCATCATTTCAATTCATTAGTCACTAACCGTCAATCAGTAAGAGAACGATTTCCCAAATATTAACCCCGAAGGCCGAAACCAACATCAGATCAACACCCAGGAAACCATTCAACTTATCCAACCTTCAGTTAATTTCTAAATCACATCCATATCGTTTATAATATTTTATAACGATTTATTGCTATTTTTATTTATTTTAAAATAGCCAATTTATTTAAAACGACGCTTCGGGCCATAACGCGGCCGTGGCGCTGTTTTTCTTCAGATTTGATTTACACATATCTGAAAAATTAACCGTTGGATCTTCACAAAATTTACATCATTAGAAAGATCTTTTCAAAACGAATCCAACGGTTACAGTTTCGGGAAAATCCGACGGTCGGATCTCCCGGCATAATCGTTTGAAGTTTCGATTTCAAAATACGAACCACAGCGTCGTTATTCGATTAAATATAATTATATTTATAAATATGTGTATATATATATATATATATATATATATATAAATATAATCGATTCTGGCGCTGTTTTTCTTCAGATGTGAATTAAACATTCCAGACAATCCAAGCGTCGGATTTTTACAAAGTTGGTGCCGTTGGAAAGATATTTCCAAAGCGAACCCAACGGTTGCGATTTCAGGAAAATCCGATGGTCGGATCTCCCAGTATAATCATTTGAAATCACGGTTTCAAAATACGAACTGCAGCGTCGTTATTCGATATATTTTAATTCTATTTATATAAATATATCGATTCTTCGATTTCAAACTGTATTCTTTTCATACATTTGATGAAAATGATATTTTTATCTAACTGGCTTTTATTTCAACACTTCACTATTTTTACCAATTCATGTATGTAATAAATATGTGATTTTTAATGTAAAACAATTTATTTCAAAACACGATTATTTTATATAGTTAATATAGGTGATAAAAATAGGATTTTTATTATAAAACAATTTCTTTCAAAATATGAATACCATTCAATACATGAATTTCAATTCAACGAATGAATATCGATTCAACACATGAAGGTTTTCTATAGTTTGTATATATCAATAAAAATGTGAATTTTATATTTTAAAACACGAATACCATTCAACACATGAATTTCAATTCAACAAATGAATATCGATTCAACACATGAAAGTTTTCTATAGTTTATATATATAGATAAAAATGTGATTTTTATATTTAAAACACGAATACCATTCAACACATGAATTTCAATTCAACGAATGAATATCGACTCAACACATGAAGGTTTTCTATTCAACGAATAAATAAAGTTTCAACAAATGAAAATAATTCAAACACATGAATATTATTCAAAATTTCGGCAGCATAACGGTAGGATAGTTAAAACCGGGACTGTCCCTATTACGGCTCCTCGCTCTACCTTAAAACCTCGTGGTTTATGACAATGGGGATCATGCATCTAGTTCGCACGCAGGCGGCATGTATATATTTTTTTCATTTCCACAAACTAATCCTAAGTGGTTTCAACCAAATATTTCTCAACCACAAACGGGTATTTTTCAACCACAATCAATCAATATCAACCACAAACAATTCCAATCAACCATTCGCTATCAATCAATTTTCACACCAATCACAACCAATAAATATCGTCCATGGTTTGTGGACGAGGGGCGTATATATATATATATATATATATATATATATATATATAGCAATTCACTTCTATTTCAACACATATATAATTTTTACAACGCATATACAACTTATACATCGAACGTACAACTTATACAAGGCTTATACAAGTGGTGTACAACGCTTATATAACTCATACATCGACTATATAATTTATACATCGTTTTCCATATCGTTTATAAATTAGAAATCTCACATTAGGTTCCACTCCACTAAAAATAGTAGAAGGCTCAGAAAAATATGCGGTCTCTTCTAGAATGTAGAAGACGTCCACACGAGTCCACTGTCTCTTGTTTCACTGAATTTCATCAAGAAACGAAAAAGATATGATTTTTATAGTGAAATCAAAAACGGTAGCGCTTTAAACTGCTATAATATAGTTTAAAATTAAATAGGCCATACCTTTCCAAACTTGTTCAAAACTAGGTTCCGATTTTTCTTCGAATCCACGCAGTGATATGACGATCGGCCAACACCACGTGGAGCAGCTTGGAGAGGCGCGCGCAACCATGGTGGTGCAGGCGAACTCGACGGCGTCGTTGATCAACGGCGGAGCGATGAAGGTCGGATCTTTGAGGGCTCGGTTCTCGCGATTCACCAGACGAGAGGGGGTGCCACGACCATGGATTTGAAGCTTGAGGGGAGCTCTTCAAAAACCCCAACTGGGTCGAAGGCTATCGGTGCGTGTAGGAGGAGAAAACGAGGGGGAAAGCTTTGAAGAACTTTCGCCGTGCGTTCTGGATGATACCGGGGAGAGAGAAGAATGCGTGGACCAATAGGATTTATTTATTAATTTATATATTTTTAAATTTCGAAAATACCCTCTTTCACACACGAACCCCAATTCAAACCCAACGACTATCGTCCCTAGTATTTTACCCCCATTCCGAACACAATGGGATATGTTTCGAAGGCCCATTCGAATGTTTCAGTCAGTTTTCATTCAAATTAAAATATATAACATTCAATATTTGATTTGAACGTACATTTCAATTTGCCAGGGCCACAAACTGATTCGAAAAATTCCATGAAAATAAATCTGGCTATGTTTTGACGATACGGTCCCAACAAAACTAGTTTCGTCGAATTCCGAGACCATTTGCAAAAAGGCCCATTTCTGGTCGATCCAATTTAACTATAATTGACCAAAACACGTTTTCCTTTGCCACGCTCACATACTAGCTTCAAAAATTATGAAATTTGAAACCCAGCAATAACTTCACATCCCGGATCCAACAAAAGTGGTTTCGTCGAATTCCGAGGTCGTATGCAAAATGGCCAATTTCACGGGCTATATAAATTCCATAGCGACCTTTCTGAAAATTCATTTGGCCATAACTTTTGCTTTCCGCTATGAAACTCTGATTTTTCAGATTCGTTAGAAAGGTATTCACTAACAGATTTAAATATTTCTGGTTTCCCTCAAATCCGTTTTGTTTTGCACCCGGTACAGTCCGACAAAGTTTGAATTCAATTTTTGAAACTACAGCGTCATTTCAGGCCTTGTTTATAATTAGAATTAATTATATTCGTTTCCAAACGTCGATTCAAACTCACTTTTCATTGCTATTATTTAAAATATTTATTTTAAATATTTAAAATCCATTATTTTATCCAATTTAAAAATTTTTAATTGGTTCAGATTTTCTGGGTCGTTACACCGAGCTTCCGTTATCTACTAGAACTTTATGGACTATGGCTGGACCAATTGCGGCTGTGATTACTAATGGGTCTTCAGTTGGAGAGTGAACGCCGACGCCATCCCTGTCATGAAATGTGATATCATCGGTCATTGTCTTCTGTTGTTTGGCTGGAGCAATGTCCTTAGGGCAATTGCCTTCTCCTGCCATGAGGGGTTGTTTAGCTGCGTTGACATACTAGTCCATTGCCCTAAAGCTATGCCCGTCCAAATGAAGCCCTCCTACTATGGTGTTAATGACAATGTTCTTCCCCTTTTGCTGAGCAGTCAGCCGGGGAGTAGGCTGGCTCTGATTCTGGTTCTGGCTTTGATTTTGGTTTGGGGCAGATGCGGCTTGTCCCCTGTCTCTGGGTGTGACCCTGTACTCATCGAGTTTTCCTTCTCGGAGAAGCCTCTCGACCAGGTCTCTCAGATGACGGCATTCATTTGTAGAATGACCATGGATTTGGTGAAACAGACAGAACTTTCTGGTTTCACGCTCTTTGTCTGTCGACTCTCTCGAAGGAGGCCTTTTATATGGAAAGACGTTATAGGTGTCCAGGAAGATATTTTCCAATGTATCATTTAATGGTGTGAAACTTTCAAATGGCCTGGGTCGAGATCTTCTTTGGGAATCATTTCCTCGGTTTCTCTTCCGATTGCTGCTTTTATTGTTTCCAGGTTGGCGACCATTTCCTTGATTTTTATTCCCAACATTGACTTCAAACTTTCCTGAGCTATCTCCTGTCTGCTTGATGGCCACATTACTCTGGATATCTTCCTTATAAGTGGCCTTCCTCTTTCGATTAGCATATATCTCTTCCTGTCGTAAACAGACATTAGCTTTTTCATAAAATATTTCTCTGGTCGGAGGTGGTTTGCCGGCTACGTATCTTCCAAACTCGGTATCCTTATCGACACCATCAATTAAGGCCATTAACACAGTTTGCTCATGTGTATCTTTAACTTCTATGACTGCCAAATTAAAATGATCCAAGTACGACCTTAAGCTTTTGTCCGGTCGCTGCTTAATAAGAGACAGCTTAATCACATTCTTAGATCTCAGAGCGTGAAGGCGGAATTGGTTCACGAACTTCTCACTCAATTCCCTGAAACTGGATATCGACCGGGATGGCAAGCGGGTAAATCACACTAATGCCATATCTTCCAGAAATATAGGGAATGCCTTACACTTTATCTCGTCTGTAGCTACGGCGGTGTTCATGGACCAGGAGTATCGCATCAGATGCTGGATTGGGTCAGATTTGCCCGCATAGCGATTCATTGTCGGCATATTAAAACGTCTCGAGAATGTGACCTCCAATATATCATCAGTAAAAGGCGTATGACTACGATCTATGCCCCAATCTTCATCCCTGTACCCTCGGCTAGCTATTATGTTTTCCCTGATCATTGCTTCAACATCTGCCCGGGTCAAGATGGACTCAGGATCGGCACTTCTTGCCCGATGGGCTTCTTCAGCATTCCTTTGACGTGCAGCTACAAAGTCTGGGATTCGGGCGGAGCTTCCTTGCCCCCTGTTGCCGAGGTCAACTGCGCGACGAGCGGGGGGATTGGGTCGATTCTGAGCAGGGTCAACCACGTTTCCATTCCTCAGTGGTAAAACAGGTTCATTCAAGTTACGATTCCCAGTTCCCTGATTAAACATTTCTTCTTCCCGAGATCGAAGTTGCTCTATGTTCTCAGCTCTTTCTAGCGGAGGCCAACGTCGGTTTCTCCGGGGATCCTTAAACGAGGATGTGTGTTCTGGGGAAGGAAGACGGGTTGGTGAGGAAACCCTTTGCCTTATGAGGTCGTCAATTCGCCTGCCCGTAGCAGTCAGATTCTGTCGCAATACTGAACTCTCTTGCCGCTGAGTAGCTAACTCGTCAAATAGTCTCTCCCACATGTTAATAATGCGAGAGAGATCCCCTTCAGTAGCCGGGGCAGAAGGGTCAAATTGGTCGTCAACATTCTCTGTTATATGTAAAGAGCTTGTGCCAGGTCGAGCAAAGCGGGACATAGGTTCCTTCCTGGGTCGAGTGGTGGTTCGCTAGTCGGATCGGTTCGCCCCCTGCTGTCGATGGCTCGTTGCGCCCCCCTGGGATCGGGTCGTGGTGATAGATGCAGGTGGGTTCGTGGCGAGGTCACGCGATCTAGTGGTCACCCCTTCAGTGGATTGGTTCGTGGCTCCTCCATCGATCGCGATCGCCCCCTGCGCAACGCGATCCGTGGGCTCTTCCTCGAACTGCTCGTGCACACTCTCTTCAATCGCCTCGTTGGTAGCCTCTTCGGCCTGCGATGCTCGTGCATCTTTAGACTTCTTTCCAGCCATGATATCTGAATTTCACTGAAATCTTCAAAAACTGAAATAGTGGGGTTTTGGACTGTCTTCTTCGGACTTGAGTATCCAAACAACGGAACAACTATCCAATGTGCTAAAAATTCGTTCTCAGTGAAAGCACCAAAATGTTAGATCAAAATTTGGCTCTAACACCCAAATTGTTCTGATTCGTAGGGAATTATAACTGAAAAATGAGGAAAAAGCAGGAAAAGACGCGAAATTTATAGTGGTTCGGCGTTAACGAGCCTACGTCCACTTTATATGCTATTGATTATACTTTGGATGCTAGTACAACCAGTGATTTCTCTCAAACTCACTCTTACAATTACGATTTCTCTCAGTTATGTCGAAGTAAATCTGGTATGAAATAGTAGTATGGCAGTAATGGTGGAATCAATCCTTAAAACTGCCAAAAGATCCTGAAAATTGCCCAGCTCTGGGCTATTTATAGCTGATTTTGTCAGGCGGATCGCGGTCATACGTGGCGCAAATCCCGAGAATATCGGATCGGATCGTAGCTTGATCAAGAATTGGTCAATATGACAGTTGGTGACAGGTGTCGCGAGATCCATACATCTCGGATCATGATAGAATGGGTCATGGTCTTCGCTGCATCTTCTGGGCTTGGATCGGGTCGAGGTGGTATAGGCAGATCGATCCGCATAGGGGTTTAGCGACCCGGTAGGGCGATCCAAAAAGGGGCGATCCGACCTGAGGATGGTTGAGCGACTGCGATCTGACTTCTTGTGAATTAGAGGAATGAGACTTCATATTTTCTTCTTGTGTGTGAACCTTGATGGCTTGGTCAAAAATCTAGTCAACAGTTTATTTACACAACTATACTTAATCGTGATATTGGAAATACAAAGTACAAACTCTACATCTACAGTTTGTCATGTAATTCAAAAGGTGTGATGCTGAGTATCCCATGTTTTATACAATCCTATTGTATAATGCTTTGGTTTATTTATATAACTATTATATAATAAACTGTTATAGCTAAAATGATAGCATCACTCATTATATCATTTATATGAATATGCTGTCAATATACCTATATATTTTGACCATAACAGAGCTGAGACGTACTCTTTAAAATTGTAGCACTTTCATATCAAACATGTTAATTCATCTCAGAATAATATTATCTGAGATATTACAAAAGAAAGAAAAATAACTTATGCCAAACAGTTTCAAAAACAAACATGACTAATTCATGTTCGTCTTATAGCTTATGAATGGTATACAATGCATATCTAGGAAACAGGAAATCTTTATTTATATAACTTCAACATCACGATATATATATATATAAGATGTGTAGATGTATTGTAATGAAAGTACATATATTACTGCAACTAGATTTACATAAATCTTTGCAAAGCTACCAAAAAGAACATATACAGACAACATGAGTTCAATATATGAGTGCAACCTTTTGCAACCATTTATAACATGCAAGTCAAATTTGCATTATTTTATAAATTACCATAGTATATCAAATTTATCTATAATGGAAAATTTTAATGCATGCTATTGATCAATGCATATATATATATACAAAGATCAACATAGTATCTAAATACTACTATATATATATATACCGATATCATAAAGCAGATATTAAATCATATTTAAATCAGCTTTCATATTGTATTCACTATTTTATATACATTAATATAAATGCACAATTAGTCTTTTAAAACAAATGTATAATAGATGTATCATTATATACATTTACACATACGTAATATGAAGTCAAACGTCAAATCATATTTGATGTAAACCTTTTAAAATTTTATTTGCAACTATTTTATTCATCATTATAAATAAAATCAGTGTTTAAAAACCCTCAATGTATCTGCACATGTACCACATGCTATAATCCAAATTACATGCAAATCATAATGTAATATGCTGACACGAATTGGTGTTGAAATGAGAATCAAAATACAAAATTGGTTCTGGAATCAGATTTCCAGTATATGTATGTCAGCACATAGATGTTAATATTTCAAGCAACAAGTGTGTATGATTTTTCAAGTCAAACGATCAATTTATATACATAATCTATGTATCTATCTGTATACTCAATACAACTTAAACATATCACATATGTTTACTTGTACAGGAGGTAGATCCATCTAAAATATATAATTTAGATATATAGCCAAGTCCAAAATTAAAATCATTCATATGTTTATATTACTATCAGTGATTAAAATTCATGAAGTATTACTATAAAATAGTTCCAAACTATCTTTAGAATTCAGATCGGGTTTCACCATAGCAACTAAGCATACAACACAAATTGTAAACCAGACATGTTGATTTCATATTATCAATTATGATATAACGAATCTAGTAAGAATTCAAAATTAATATCATATATCAGTTCATGATTCCATCCAATCTATTTTATATCAAATATAAAATCATTTATGGAAAAACAGTTTTACTCCTTGTATCAAATACAGGTTTAATTTCAGTGAAACATTTTCACTTCTGGAATACCTTTTGTTATTGATTCTTAAATTGTAATTACACTGAGTTTAACACATTTGAATCAAACAAAATTTGATTGTATATTTGGCACTGTTTAGTTATTAAAAGGTCTAAAATAAAATAATGTAAAAACAAAATTGATATCTAATATTAATTTTTGTTTAAACATAATAATTTTATTTCAGAATTTAGTTTGCAAAACTAGACAGATCCAAGTTCATGATTAATAACATGAAGATGCATTACCAAAAGGAATTCACCAATGATTCTCTTATACATCTAATTTGATCGACAGTCAAAATGATTCCTTTTGATAAAATGAGATTAGGGTGCAAACATATACAAATGTATAAAATATTTAAAACAAAACTATTTTAAAAGGATCTTACTGATCTACCTATCAGTAATACAGATTTAAAATAACAGTGAAACAGTTTCACTTTTAAAAAAAATAGATCTTGACTTCATGATTTTTGAAATAACCATTTACAAGTAATCATTGAATGTTAGAATGATTTAACAGTTCATAGATCCAAATCCATGTTTATGTATTCAAACAGATTATGAACAGATAATCTTTCTAACAAATTTTGCCATGTAAGAAGTGGGATTTTAAATACATATGATTGAATTAATATCATATATTGATTCTGGAATGTTTAATAATAAAAAAATAAAATTTTGTTAATTATAAAACACTTCTTACTGTTGAATGCACTGCTTTTATATTTCAGATCCAATCAGATATTTAAAACATATAGATTCAACATACCAATCTTTATGCTCATGTTTCAATATCGTAGGATATAGTAAATAAAATCAAGATCTGATATTGATTCTATTTTAGTTAAAACAATTTTAATTTGGTAATAAATGCAATCGACAGTCCTTACTATACAAAACAGAGTCAAAACCCTAGAATAAAATTCAATTCCAACATGTTTACAATGAATCCAACATTCAAAACCCAAAATCATTGTTCAGTATACTGTATCTCGAAAAGCCCTAGCTTTGATACCATTGTAGGGTAAATACGATCAAATCGCCTAACCCAATTTGTGATTTAACATTTAAAATCAAGGATTTATTGCAAGAATAATATATTAAAACTTAATAGATTAGGAATTTCATACCTTTGGTTACGAGATCCATGAATCATAGAGACGAAGATGGCTATAACTCGAATCAATTAGGTCAACATGGTGCTGGCCCTCTAGAGGTGTCCACAGAAGCATCCTCGTCTTCGATCAGATTGATGGAGAAACGGTGCTAGCCGCCGCATGGTTTCTAGGGTTTTTGAGAAAGAAAAAAAATTAGCCTCAATTTGGTCAGTACCAAAACCCCTTTTATATTGGTTAGTCCTTCCTTTTAAAAGAAATAAAATTCCTTTTTAATAGTAAATGTTATCCAAGGAAAAAGGAGCCAATCAAATACCTTTTCAACTTTAAATAAAACATCAACAAATTGATATTTTATTCATTCAAAACAAATTCTCTCCATTATAATGCTCCACATTGTGTGACCCTATAGGTTGTAATAACGTTGGAAATGGTTTTAAATCGTATTTAAAGCCATAAACAGTGATTGGCATCTAGCAATGCGTCGCTGCTACCCAAGTTATAATAAAATTATCGATTCGATACAACCTTTTCTGTGACCAGTGTATCAATGCAATATAATCCTTTTAACCAATATATCGAAGATTAAACTCGATCCATGGATCGTATCATCCTCTTTATAATTTAATCCGTTTTTCTTGATCGATGAGTAGACTGTTTAAAACAAATTAGTATTTGAGCACAACCATGCATTTCACAGTCTCACTCAATCAGGAGGCCCATGGATATCACTACAAATATATTGCAGGGTTAAATTCCATATAAATCATTCATAATTTCTATTCGATTCGAGATGTATCCAACAATCACCGTTATCGTTACTCTGTTACGAATAACTTTAGATGATATCAAAACAAAATATCCTCGAATAAAATTATAATGATTTCAGGTCTGAGGACCATTACATCACTGTCACTATGAGAATAACTCATGATACTGTTAATTATATTCCATGGAGTTATCTCACGGTGGGTCAGCCCGATACGCTATTCTCCGATACGTATTTATATCTTGACTTTAATATCATATATATTAATGATCATTGAGATGTGATCATCAGTCAATCAATATACTAGTCTCAACACTTTATTGTTGTCCTATATAAACAATAAAACTCGATTAG